>JAQGCA010001377.1:0-17916 GCA_034698945.1 Protaphorura quadriocellata
CACCCTGGGATTTCATAATTCTAGCATCGCTATGGCATTTCGAATGTTTGAAAACTGAACCTGTCACTACACCTTAACCTAAAACATCAAAAAGTGAACACATTTTTTGAGTCGTTTATATAAAAATGGTGATATTTATCACATTCCCAGCGAACTGAACATTATATACGAAACGAACCTTAATGAAATTATCATTTGGTGTTTACATTCAGTTCCTGACCTCTGACAATGAGCTGTTTCGTTAACCGAATGCACTTGCCTCAAGTTTGATAAAAACAGGTACAATTTTTCAACAAATTCAAATTGGTTATACCTTTTTATTTTCTGCAGGTCCACAACTTCGAGCCAAGGCGCAAGTCATGGCCAAACAAATGGGTCTAACAGAGTTCCGTTGTAGCACGGGCTGGTTGGACAAATTCAAAACCAGACACCGTATCATTTTTAAGAAATCCAAGTCCAGCCCACGAAATGTCGTCGCTGGAGACAGAAAAGTAGCGTTGGATTGGGTTACCAAGGTTTGGCCAGCGTTGTGTGAAGGCTATCCACCGTGTGACATTTTCAATGTTGACGAGGCAGGAATATTTTATAAATCACCACCAGACAAAGCTCATAGGTCAGTACGTTTTCGTTAAGTTTATTTCTAAATGCTCCCTCCACGAATGATTAGTAATCATCATAATTAATCAATAATAATTAATAACCTAAAACTTATTATCTAACAATTTAATTAATCAAATTGGATTTTCATAGACTTCGTGGGGAAACCTGTCATGGAGGTAAAATGAGTAAGGATAGAATCACTATCCTCCTCTGTACAAACAGTGAAGGAACGGAGAAATTGAAAATTAATGCTGTTGGAAATATTGCAAATCCGCAAAGTTTTGAAGTTATTCCAAACTTAGAGAATCTCCCTGCAGTCTGGCACTACAATTCACGTTCATGGATCACTCGTGATATTTTTGTCTCTTGGTTGAGAAATTGGGACGAATTATTGCGTTCAACGGATCGTCAGATTATTCTTATCCTTGATAACTCACCAGCCCATGAGACGACTGAGCAATTTACTAATATTAAATTAGTTTTTCTACCACCTACCGTTGCCAGCATTATTCAGCCTTTAGAACATGGTGTGATTGCCAGCTTCAAATTACATTATAGACGTTTACTCCTGGATCGTATGATTCGAAAGGCAGAGCAAGGTTCAAGTCGCACAATAAGTATTCTTGAAGCACTAATCATGTTAGGTAAGTCTACTTATTACGTTGCACTATTAATGATGTGTAGATTAGGACAACACTTATTATCCGTACTGATTGCGAAGAAAGTTTATTAGAACATGAAATCAACAATTAACATGTAAATTTGAACATTGTTTGATATTCATCGATTATCAACATTTCAGGAACTGCCTGGACAGAAGTCAGCCCTGAATTAATCACAGACTGCTTTAGGACTTCTAACTTGCAATCTTTGATGGTACCTGACATGGGTATTGGGAGCAATGGCGCGGCCAGTGACTATGACATGTTGTTGGCCAACGAACCCAAACTTCTTCAACAAGCCATTCGTGTTGGAATCCCAATTCCTGACAATGTCAGTTTTAAAGAATATTCTTTGATTGACTCCAGTCTTCATGTGACGGATTATATTAATGAGTCGGGTGGACCTGGTGACCAAGCAAGTTCGGGAGGGGAGAAGGACACTGAAGAGGATTTTGTTCAACCACTTGTCGTTCCGCGTCAAAGAGGTAACTTTTTTTAAATCAAGATTTACAATATTTTATTACATTTAATTGTTGTTAGACCGAATAGATATTAGATCTTTTAAGCATGGCTTGACATATTTTTCTTTAACGGACTTTCATAGAATAGATGATAACCTAATTTCTTCTTTTTTTCCAGACGTCCAAGCATATATTGATGGCATTAGAAATTGGGCAATGATGTCCACTGCGAATTGTGACACAGGAATACATACTGCCCTTAGTGTTCTCGAATCATATGCGTTGAGAGCGAAACCGCCCGCGACTATGACTACTTCGAATGTTGAAGTCGAAGTTGATGTGGACCTATCGACTGAACAAGAAATCCCTGTCTCTGTCATTGTGACTTCTCAGAATGGGGCAAACAATAGTGGGGGAGGTGGTGGTGGGAGTAATTTAACTTTGACTACTTTTGGTGCTTCCCAACAAATGGTTCAGATTCCAATTTCCATTCATTCACAATCAACAGAATTAGTAACATTAACAACGCTTGAACCCGCTCCTCCGCAAGATCTTGACGGAATTGAGATTGAAGGTCAAGGTCATAGTCCTCGGAGCAATTCAGCGGGGCATTCTCAAGAAACACATGTACAACATACCATGCATTTTCAACCTGATCAGCATCAGCCACAATTTTTTGCTTATCTTGGGTGAGGTTTTGAAGAGAAGACAAGGGAAACTGACAACTGACTAAGAATATTTTTTTTGACTCACAGAAGTACTGTCAATGTCAATTTGTGAAATTCGTGCTTTTGTCTGAAATGTTCTTGTCGAGACCTTAGACTCAAAGCTCAGAAACTGAGATTTAGGTTTAGGTCAAATGTTTAGTTTGTATCGTATAGATTTTGTCATTTAAAATTTTCAACAATTATGCATTTATGTGTATTGCATTTTGTGATCTAAAACATACATAATTTCCAAAGAGTGGTTTAGCTGATTATGGACAAATGCTAAATTAAAAATGTAGACTAGATATTTAAATTGACGTTTTATAAGAAATCAATAAATTAAGACAAGTTGATTGTTTTTTAGTAATCTTTACAAGTGCTAAGATCTGTTAAAAGTACCTAATTCATATGGCATTGATTCGGTTGCGGTTGAGATATAATCTGCTAGTCAACCTTTTTCTTCAGACCGCAACTCTTCGAGGGCATTTCGAATTCGCGATAAGCCTACAATTTAATTTCAAATTTGTTCAGGTCAAGCGATGTCAGCACTGTAATTTTTATAAATTTGATTACCCTCTTGTAGAATTTCGTTTGAAAACGTGAATACGACTCGGAACCACCCAGGCTCCGGAATTTTCATTTCCCAGCTTGGAGTGATATAGATTTTGTAAGAGTAAAACTTTTCCACCAATGCTGCAAAATAATTAGAGTACAGGTCTTAGGAATGTAACTATGAATTTTAGAAAATTTTGAAACCTTCAATATTTTCTTGGCTGGCAGGCTTCAGGAAAGGACGGAGGTCGGCTAAGAAGAAGAAACCAGCTGAGGTCATTGTTGTCGTTATTCCCAGGGACTCGAAACCTTCCTTCACTACCGCGTAAGATTTTGCCAGCCTCTCATGATTCTCAGGCACAAATGTTTTTTCAAACCATGCTAGAAATAAAAGTAGATTGAGATTTACGACCAGTTCTTTCCAGATATAATAATCAAGCAGGGTTAATAATTCAGGGTCAGTCAGTTTAAATATTCCATGAAAGGTGATATTTGCAGGAGCAGGATGATTCACAATCATTTGCTATTTCGCTCATTGGAAACATGTAATCATGTTGATAAAAATTAGTTTGTATAAAATTTTGCAGAATCTTTGGCAGGAAAATTGCCACACAGACTAATGACAGTGAACGGTATAATCTCGGTCTCCTGTATCCTGGGAGTAGTTGTTCACTAACCACTTTATATTCTGTTCACTCTCCAGTATTTTGATACTAACATCTTAGTGCAGATTATTTGAACATATTTTTGGTGAATTTGGGTTATTGAATGTCCCTAAGATTTCTGGTGATAAACCGTTATATTTCTGACGACCCCTTCAAATTCCACGACGATTCTAGCCTGATCTTAGTTTACATTCAAGTATTGGTCCATTTGACCGTTATATGTTATACTTACAGTAATCAGTAATATAGTTTTCTAAAATATTCAAAACTGGAAGCGGCACTGCTTGGAATTGTGACGATGATCTGAGGGCCATCTTTAATTTTTCATTTTCTGTGTGAATGACGCCGGTTCTGAAGCTTGTGAGACAAAGATCCTGTAAGGGAAAATGTTTTTCAAATTATCTACGATTACGAAATCTTCAGAAAATTATCTTGTAAGATTATATTAAAACATGTCCCAGACGACCGGGTGGGGGCAACAAAATCTGCTCGGGTCGGATTGATGCCTCGACTTACGCGCGATATAATCCTTGCAGAAATCGGTGCACATGATAAAACCCGGTCTTTATAACCACACAGTTTTCCAATTTAAAACCCTACATAGGCCACGCCTATCCATGCCCATGGACAGTGCTTTTGTATCGAAAAGTTTCTGAAAGAAACTTTCATGCTATCTATTGGGCTTCCAGGTAATCCTCAGCGAAGCATCTATCTATATAACGAACCAAGGGCCAAACCCAACAACCTAAGTGCCTATTTTATAGAAATTTTCAAGTAAACTCTGCCAGAAAATCCCTGTGTTAAACGGAAAATTCCAAGTCAGTCCATGGGCATGGACACGGAAAACATTAGTCCCAACCTAGTCCATATGTATGGACACGAAAAACATTAGTCCCAAGCTAGTCCATGGGAGTGGACATGAATGCCCGTAATGTGTTCATGTCTGTGGACTAGCGTGGGACCTTTATAATTCATGTCGACAGCCATGGACTAACCGCGTATTTTCGGCTATATTTTTTCGCCGGCCCAGCAATGGTTAAAAGTGTTTATTTGGTACAAAAAAAAATCACTTTTATCATTTTGACGTTTTTACGAAACACGTTCATAGTACTGGTTACCGCTTCATAACTTATCATATATATTGACTGTGTTCTATATCTGTATATTTAGCACGGGGAAAATATAACCTCAGCAGAGAGTATAACAGGAAGCGCAGTCCAAAAAAATCGCTGCGGCAGAAACACATGCGCTTCGACCTAACGTTGATTTAAATATGCGCGACTGTTGACCAGGTTTAAATTGTCAAGTACCCCTAGCAGTAGCCCGATGTCGTTGCCCAACGAACTCCACCGGAGCTACGGCCCAAGGGTCATGCATGACAAGTTTGAAGTGAATCAGAGGAGAAATGCGACCACAAGTTGGCCCAGACACACCACGCCACCATGGACCATTGTATAGCTCATTCGTTCCGCCTTTCGCAATAAGCATATAATTTACAGAAATTGCGCCTTGACATTCTTCTCACTTTCGATTTTTAGAAAAAGTGAAGTTAGTGAAATTAATTACCATAAAAAAATAATGGCCACTACGTGGAATTTAATCAGCACTCTAGTATACTATAGAAATGTACATTTTTGTTATAGTTTGTGAGAAATGCGTCGGAAAGAGGTAATCTTTGTAATAAATACAAAAGTCTGTGATACTTGTCGGTTATTTTCCGTGAAACAAGATCGGCCCAGTTTGTAGTACGGGCAACCGTATTGTTCAAAATTATTTTAGGAAAGCTGAACCTTTTCGGAGTTATGGAAATGAAGTACGGGCTCATTCCAACACAGATATATGGACACGAGGTGTACTCAAGTTGCCTACTTTAAGAAGAGACTTTGCGGATTTGGCACGGCAATTTACCTGCGAAAATATCCCTCAGAATTGTGATTCCGTAGACCGTATTTCTCGATGGATTTTTTGTTCTTTTTCTGAATATCTCGTGAGTGTCCCTTTGTTTGGGTGAGTAGAAATTCGCAAACATTACGCTTCAAAACTGAAACTTTGAAAAATTAGCGGACGAAAAAGAAATTGCAAGCATGGTTTCTTCAACAACGGCCACCAAACAACAAACTACAAAACTTCAGAATCTCTTGAAAATGGCACGTGTTGGCGCCCAAAAGAAATTGTACAGTACAAACAACATTCTTAAGCAGAGGTCAAAGGTGTAAAAGTTCTAGCTTACGTAGAACTTTTGTGTCATTCTACTGGCAAAATATTTACGCCCAGTATTACATGTTACAATAACGGAGGTTGGAGTAAGCTTAAGTATATTCCTTTATTCTTGAAATAAACTGGCGGAGTTCACGTCGGAGGTCCAGGAGTAATCTGCGGGTCATCCTTAATGCTGATCCAGCCATTGCTTCGATGTCTCTCCTTATCTCAACCAGAAAGAATAGGGCAGCTAGTCCAAGGCCAGACAAATAAATGTGGAACATTGTTAGAATAGATGAACTTAATGAAATTGGTATGTCTATTTCATCCGGTTTACTTTTCTGTAGTTTGGTCAATGCCAAGTCCAAACGTGACGGATTCAGCCGCTTCCAATGTCCTTCCCTAATGTTGAAGATTCCAGATTGCATGATCAACAGCATTCTAGAGTACAAATACTCAATGTTCCAATGCTCAATTACCAAACTGTTTCTGGTCTTGAACAGTCCTTCCCTTCCTTTGATGAACACAATGTACCTGTTTTTCAATTCAGAATATTTCAGAAATGTGCCCAGAACTTGATTCGTATGAATGAAGCCATGATTGGAGGAATTCCCAGATATTTTATTGTAAGCTTCCGAATGGCCGACCTTACTTAGATACCCATTTGAGGAGGAAATTATTAAAGACGGACGTCTGATTCTGTCCATTGCTTGGTCGCCACTTTCCATCTTTTTAGTTCAGATTCACTCATTCCAAATACGTCCTTCATTTCATTTGTGTTGAGGGGGTCTTTTTTGTCAATGCATAAATCCTTTAAGTCCAGGGTTGATAATTCGAATTCAATTATAATTCGAATTCGAAAAAAATCGGAATTATTTAAGAATCGGAATTGGAATTGGAATTCGTCTAGGAAGAATTTGAATTAATCGGAATTCGATAATTCAAATTGATGAAATGGAATTAATTCGAATTGGAATTGGAATTAGAATTCCGAAGTAATCGGAATTTGAATTGGAATTTGTATATATTTCGAATTCGAATTCGAATTCCGATTACCTCTATTGAGTCGCCTAATGACGTTGGAACGGCGTCAAATTCATAGAGATACCTAAATTGGAGGCCTTTTCAACGAAGTTGAGATGTACAATTTTTGCTTTTTTACGATTTTACGGCCGTCTGAGAAACGTCTCATATGACTTCGACTAATTCTGCTACCAATACTTGTTGTACATCTACACCCGACTAAAGATAGACGGGAACGTCAACCAAAATTAGCAGTTACTCAGCATTTTACCTACTTGAAGGAATCTAACGTCCAAAATAGAGTTCTCTTCTCTTCAAAATTTGCACTAGTCTTACGGGATAAACAATGAACAAACAGGAGAAAATATTCTAGTAACAACTATTACAACATGTGCTAATTTTGAAGAAAAGTGAAAAAAAGAAGAGAACTCTATTTGGGGCGAAACAATTGTAAGTGTAAATATTATGTGAAAGATTTTACTGGAAAAGTTATTTTCAGAGGAGAAAAAATTTGAATTGGAATTCTAAAAATAATTGGAATTCGAATTTAAATTCAAGAATCTGAATTGCCGTTATAATTGGAATTCGAATTATAATTTGAATTCGAATTAGTCAGTATCGGAATTCGAATTCAGAATTGGAAATAAAGAGTTTGAAATAAAATTGGAATTGGAATTCATAAAATGATTTCGAATTATCAACCCTGCTTAAGTCGATATAAATGAACGCTTTGACTTCGTCCTTCTTGTAAACGTTTATCAAAGTTAAAAAAGGATTTTGCTTTGCGAGAAACCGAAAGGATTTTGCATCTTTGAATTTGAGAATATCTCCTTTGACCGGGAACAGCGGAACGATCAATTCCACCGAAAACAAATTCCCATAACATATTGTGACGAAAACTGTGTCCAAATTTCAGATTGTGAATATTATGAGGAAAACTTTGAATACACTCGGATTCTTCTGTATTCGCGGAGATGGGTCTGGTGCCTAGCCGATGACACTTCCAACTGTCATTGCATTCAAATTGTACACGAAATTCCAATGGCGGCCCTTCCGCTCTGTTTGGGGAACTTTCAAGTAGTAGAGAATAAACATGGCTGAGGCGAGAAGACAAATTGCCGTAATTATAATGTACCAGAAAGTAAGGTCAAAAGCTACATAGGAGGCAAATGAAAATCTCTCTGGTCTTCTCACAAGTGACAAAATTCCAACTAACGCTGTCTCCATATAGCACTACTCTGTGATTGCTTTGGATGTGGCATAATGATAGTGCCTTCGGGACCGGAAACTCACACTCCTGAATCGATAGGTCATAAAACAGGTTCGAATGACGGTCTTTTGTAGACTTCTCAACAAATTATTCCCGGTCCATGTAAAACTCGGCGTCGGCGGAAAGCAGAATTATCATAATAAGTTCAATAGGGTGTACAATTGACAGTTCAAATTTTTTAAATGGGTTTGTCACAATCGCTAAAGCTTATGGCATTATACTTGTTCCATTACTTTTATCCCAGAGTACTCGATCGTTCATCACTTTCCCTTCCTTTGATCTGCTGTGAATGTTCTTCATCACAGCATTTAGTCCTTCCATTGTAAACGTCTTATTGTCAATTTGATGGACTTCTTCGCAGATTGAGCTCCAAACTAATTGAGTTCTTTGAATTCTGTAAGCCTCATCACCTTGCTGACCACCGTTTCTGATTATTAACACATGCCATAGGATATAAGTTCTTAATATCCTAACCCTAGCACGGTCGCAACTAGTAAAATCCAGGCGTTGCCAACCGTGAAGGGAAGCTTATACTCTTGTGAGTCAAATGAAATGAGGACCACGATGGACGGTGGTTCGAAACAAGGCCAATTCCTGGGTATTTGATGTTTGGGTAGCGCCATCCGGCAACTAACTGCATGAAATACCCATCGAGGAAGAAAATTTCAATGATGTGACGTCATCAGTTACACGTTCGAATAAGAAAAAACGTACACATTACTAATTACTTTCTTGTCATAGATACTTTATTCGTCATTTCATTACTGTAACTCGCTGCATCAGTTAATTTTATTTATGATTTTAGCTTTAGAAATTTTCTCTTCGATTCTTCCTTCATAAGGGCAACGACATCATTCAAAATTCCAAGTTCACATTTGTTAACTCACCGTCCTTATTGAGGGAAGCGGTAATCTTTCGCGAATAGTCTCGTAGGCTTTTTGCTCATGCTGGCCACAGCGAGAACCTTGGCAATATCTGAAGACGTCCAATTTACACGATCACTTCTGTTTAGAGAGCGGAGCTGCAATGGAGAGAAAAATTTTCTTACGTTCTGCTGTAGACGCTGATGGACATATTTAAGTCTAAGATTCGGCCTCCGCTTCTGCAAAATTTTGTACCGATTCTGCAAACGTTCAAAATTATTCTTAATTCTGGAATTCCCTTCCTCAGACTTTTGTAGTTGCTCCTTTGGTATAACATTTTTGATGAGATTATGCTCGTCTTCTCTCCGTTTCGGAATCTTTGACCTCACTAATCTGTGATGAGTTCTGTCATCTTCACCTGTAAAACAAATGTGCAATTATTCATAATAACCAAGTAAAAAATATTAACAGAGGTCAAATTAAGAATAACTTTAAGAAAATTAAGTCAAAACTTTATACGGAAAGGCCAAGCACCAGTACTCGTACTCCAGGTGCAGTACTGGTGCCTTCATTTTCAAGTTCTGAATTGAATTTCGTAGTTCCGAGTATTTTCTGATTGTCTAAGAATTGAGTAAATATTATTTCTTAGACCTGGTGTTGGTACTGGCTGCAAGTGCGAAATTGCGAAATTTCTTGTATTTACCTCAAATTTTTACCAGACTTTTACTAGAAGTGTGATTAACTTATTTATACATTCTCTTCGTCCATTTGACTTCTCAGTACTTTCTTGACTTCTTGCTGACTCCTCAACGATGCGTGCTTGTTCTGAATGATGGCAAAGGGAAACAAACAGTAATCAGTGAAACTGACTTGATGATACTAAGTATAGAAGATTCATTGGCAATGGACGTAACAACACACAATATATTTGTAATTAGAAATTAGGCAACGGTTCAGATTTGTTAGACTGATATTTATCTTGAAAAACCAACGGTTAACAGTTATCGAGGACAGTCTGGAAACCGCTCACAATACACACGACCAAATTTTGAAAATTTTCGTCACTCGTTATATTGAAAAAACACGAAGTTTACATTCAGTAGTAGTTTCCTGGAATGGTTATGCCACTTCCTCTTTGTCCTTATCGTTTCTATCTCTATCGTGCTAGAGCAGTTTTTGGAAAATGCTGAAGAATCCGAGCGAGAAGGGCAGGACAGCAACCAATAATATCTTAATTTACGCATGGAATAGATTTTGAATCATTTCTAAAGACCGTAAAATATTTATAGCTTCTGTCACAACCTCTCAACACCGGCCCAAGGAATTGGACTGAGGCGCTGCGCTGACTCGGTGCATCTTGTAAGAATTATTTTGGGACTTTTAGAATCCCATTGATTATTTAACATTTAGCGGGAGAAATACATACAGGCCAACTAATATGTATTGTCATCCCTACAGCAGTAACCACAAAAGGTTCAATCAAATGGAATACCTCTAGGAAGAGAGATCAGCTCAAGTGAAAACTCAGACACCAGATTTCAGCTCCATCTGAAAGGTGTTGGCGCGCAGCGCGCGGTGGAAGATAAAAATTGTGATTTTTGCCGCTTCTTCACAATGTTCCGTCCGAATAAGGAAAACGAGGGTGATAGAGGCGCGACGGTCGTTTCCCGTGCTCGAACATGTACATCAACAAAAGTCGGTGGAAGATTCATCTATTCACACACGACTAGACGGGATTTTGACCTTTTTCACTCTTCAAATACTCTGTCAATAATTTTTTCAATTAACCAAATTTTAGCTGTATAGACCACAAATGTTTCACAGATTTGAATTCTGTGAAACATATGTTCAAATATGGGAGTCAAAAAATTCTGTGACACTCCTGAGTGGAATGAGGCTAAACTCAAGTGTCACTTTTCCATCACGGAAGATAGGGCAAAATACACGTGTCACCCGTCCAAACCTAACTTCCCTCGTTTTCAACTCACTCTCGTTTTCCCTATAGCCTTGAAAATTTCAAAATTTCGACTCCACCACATTTGCAAGTGCTTTCTGAAAATCTTAAGGTATGGTTCGATAATTTCCGTGCAAGTCGATTTTGTCCCAATTTTTTTTTTCTGAAAGCACCCGTGAATGGGAAAGACAGAATCGACTTACTCAGAAATTATCGAACCATAGAACGAAAAATTTTTGGACTGCACTTTTGAATGCGGTTTGTAACGTTGGTCTCTCGAATTGTTGAAGTTTTCACGGCAGTAAAACGTCAGGCGGTTATTCAGACGAACGACCGTGAAAAAGCTTATGAGAGACGGCCAAAACCTGATTTTTATTTTTCACCGCGCATTGCGCGCGAAAGTCCTTTCAGATGGAGCTAAAATCTGGTGTCTGAGATCCCATTTGAGTTCGATCTTTCCAATGAGGTCGTACCTGTTGTGATAACTGCTGTAGGGGGCGGACAATTCATACTAGTCGCCCTATAGTAGGCACTGGGGCACGCCCTTGCAAGAAAAATAAACTTTGCTTGTGATTCGTTCTTGCATGCGCTCTAAAAACCAATGCGGTCTCTCTTCTCGCTTCAAAATGATCATTTATGCAGAGCACTTGGGAATGTCTGAATATTTTGTTACAAGCGAATGTTAAAATTTGCCTCCACTAAAGAACAACCTAAGTCTGATGGCGACGACAGCATTAATATCATAGCAGCTAAGACTGGTCATGGGCACATTGAGTTTGAAGGTTTGGACTCACTAGACGGACAAAGTGTTTTCGGAGTAATTTCTCGTAGCTTCTACTACTATATCACAACACGAATACACGTGTACATCCTTGACGCTTCAGCGCACTTTATCATTTGGATCCTATTGATAATTCTACATTTTGCTGCCAAAATAGACATAGAGGGCAGTGGAACGTGCCCTTTCGTGAAGGCCAAACTTTGCGGGCGATTTCTTACTGCGGACTCTCTGCTCGATTCAAAGTAGTCATACATGTGGACCACTCAGGAATGTCTGAATATGTCATTACGAGTATTCAAAAGCGTCAGTCAGAGAACAGAAGGAACTGCGAGACGAATGCTACGTACTAATATTGTTCACTGTTGTACATTGTACTTTCCTTGAAAGTTTGGACTATGACAAAAATGTTTTCTGAATCATTTTCTTCCCTTTGGCGTCTGAAAATTTTAGTGGAAGCCAACTTTCACTTCCTTTCCTTGCTATATTTTTATCCGACTTTTGTAGTTGCATATTACCGGTTTGGAAATACGGAAAGAGTCTGTTATTTTGGCATAACAAAATCGGTCAAATTAGTGGCATCGTCATCAGTATATATTCCGTATTGTTTAAAATCAGATAGAAAAGGTACGTTTCAAGTCAGGTTTTATTTCAGTAGTGTCTTGAGCAGTTTTTTTTATAAAGAATTCTTCTAGCTGCTTTGCTCTTAATCGTGTTGTTTGGAATAAATAAAAGTGTGTATTACTTTTGACAGCCGCAACATATAAATTTTGTCACTATAGCACCAACAAATTCGGGGCTACTCATTTCTGCTAGAGACGGTATATTAGTATACACATCAAATGTTTTAAGTTAATTATGATTACGCCGAAATTAATTGAGAGATTTCCGTTCAAAGATTTTGACTTTTTACGTCATTTGAACTCGTCATGACTCAAATAGTTATCTGATGACCGTTTGTTGGCTTTTGTTGATTCATCCTTATGGAAGGAGTGGTCTGTTTGTTCCAATTTCTTTAACATAACAATTGATTAAGGAAATACCAGATAGAACGCGGAATAATCTACTTTATTAAGCAATCATTCAATATTTCCGCTTCACCATTCAATGAATCACTTGTCCAAATCCAAAAACAATCCAATGTGTATATATATACAGTATATTTTGCGGACATACGTGAGGATGTGGGTCAAAGAAGAGGAATTCCTGTGTCAATTCATTTTACTTTTATAACTCTCAAAAGGGAGGTTCACGACATGAGGGTCTAACCTATGTAGACCCGCCATGCTCTTTCTCACACCATTTGGGATCCCCCAATATAAAAAAAATTAAAAGTCATCCGCATAAATGAAGTACTCATTTCTTGGTCTATCTCCGAAAATTTTGTCAATAAAATCCTGAAGAAATCTCTTTGAAAATTTCCGAATCGTGACTTCAAAGGTATGGCATTCGTGAAAAATGAAAAACCCTGGAGACAGCGTGCATTTTAACTCACGATTTGGAAATTTTCAAATGTACTTAGGATTTTTGTGACCAAATTTTTGGTCATATACAAGAAAAGAGTTCTTTATTTGTGCAGACGGCTTTAAACTATTTTCACGTTATGGCATCCCAAATGGTGTGAAAAAATGTATGGCGGGTCTAGGTTAAACCCCCATGTCGTGAGCTTCCCTTGTCAGTAATGTGTGTACAGGAACAAGGGAACGACACGTGTCACTTGAATTTTTTCAGTGTCAAATTTTAATTTTCTTAAGACATAAACACTACACTCTAGTCGAACGCAATGCGACCGAGATAGTTTCCTTTCGTGATCTCTGTGGGTCGCAATTTAGATTTTTGTAGAGGACCCTGCAGAGGAAAATATGCGTCATGAACTTCCCTCGTAAGGTAATTATGATGAAATCAACGCGTAATTGGCATAAAGGAAACTCTTACTTGTAAGTTTTTATTTGGTAATGTGAACGTAATGACTTCCCATCCCACACGGTCATAATTAACATCTCTCTTATGGTTTGCGTGAGAATGAAAGTTGTAATGTCGGACATGTGTGGTTCCACTATTAACTACACATTGCCTTGCATTGCATGGAAGCCGCAGGCCACATGGGAGTTCATATGCTAATTCTATGAAAATGAAAACGAAAACAATCGTTTGGGGTAAACCTCTTCACATTTCGCTTTTTCCTTCAGTCATTAGTCAAGGCAACAACCAAACAGTCATATCAGTAAATTAATATGAAATTATCAACATCAAATTAATTCGAAATTATCAACATAAAATTAATTTAAAAATTAATTTATTAATATTCTAACCATTTTAACATCTCGAGTTCAAATTTGCGGTAACCAGTTCTTTAATCTTAGTAATTGACAAGTGAATTGACCAAGAATTGAACCCGTGACCTGCTGGGTAAATACCCGACACTCGCTACACTTAACCAGTCTGTGTTTTTCTTTAAATTTGTACAAAAATGAGAGAATATTCCCGCCTGTGCGTTTTCGGTTTCATTTTGACCTCAGTATTTATAAATTCGGATGCTTACCGACCATGGCGTCCTCGGCAGATACCACGACCAATAGTCATTTATGGAGACGATATCCGTGTTACGGACCAGATGGGGCTTCGGGGAGAGGAGTCTTCTGTTCAACCGACTTACGTCAAATATTCGGGACAAAAAGAAATTATTGAACCCATAACTGCAGCTGACGCTCCGATAATAGCAACCTCTGCTAATGGTGGATATGCATCGAGCGGACAACCAGAAGGCAATAGCGGATATCAACAACAACAAGGTCCTAACGTGGATTTAGTGAGGCAGAAACAACAGGAACAACAGAAATATTTGGATCGACAATACCAGATCCAACAACAAAAAGAACAAATGCAGATGCGGCAAGAACAGGAACTAAAGCGAATTGAAGAGGAATTGCTTAAAGAGAAGGCAGCATTGGAGGGTGAGCGATTGAAGCTTAGTGGGGGTGTCCAAATGCAACCGGCCGCACAAACGTATGGCCCACCGCAATTTGCGAATGCGCCGGTCTACGGCCCACCACCGGCGGGGCTAGCTCAAAATGTGCAAGCTTATGGTCCACCAGCTCAGGAAATTGTGGAATCCGTTGAACCTTCGGCGCCGGTAGTGGTAAGTACCTTATATCCAGAGCCGAAGTTAGGAATTTTGCGCCCTTGGGCACACGAAAAAAAATCGCCCCTTATAAAAATTTATGTCAAACAGACTTTTTATTCGTATTTTTGTAGTATAATTCACTTTTCATTCCTTATTTAGTGTTTGAATTATGTTTGCTAAATCTGTCAAAAACTAATAAATTACTTGAATAACAAGTTACCAGAAATTCTTTATTTAATTTTTGCAATGTTTTGCCCCCCATCAGCTCGCGCGCTTGGGCGGCTGCCCGTACTCGCCCATACCAAGCGTCGGCTCTGCTTATATCTATATATTTCTCGCAGAGAATAGGTTGCTTTCTATTTTGCTAAGTGGGGGCTTAGCTGCGCTAAGCTGAATTATTCGAATCATGTTATTAATTAAATAATTAATTAATTGGCAATTACGATTACGATTAGGATTTTTTTGTATTCATTTCCAGGTGTGTGATGAGAGGCAGGTGGTTGGACGGACGAGGATCATTGAGGTCAAAACATCTGCCGGGCGGATCTGTAAGGTCAAGGTCATGCCTTACGACCGATGCCCAGGATCGGAACCATTTGAATTAGTGGTTGGTGACGACTTAGGCGAGCCAGAGGCGTGCCAGGGTGTGGTTAACGTAAGAAATTACACATCGCTGTAGCAAGTTAGGCCAATACCTTCCATTATCGTATAAGTGTCCCGCTTTGCTCCAATAACGTTCAACATCGAACATGTGGCAAAAAATGGGCGATGTTCACTAGTGTTAGATGGGGCACGTCGGAAAATACCAAAGTGGGGTGTACTCGCCCAGTTTATCCTGATATGAGCTAATGTATAATTGGAATTTACAGGTACTGACCGGTGCATCAATTGTGGGAAACACTGTAAGTGCGATTCCAGGAACAGTCATTAGAGGGCTCAGTTATTTGGTCGACTCCTACGACACGGTCAAGGATTTCTATACAGACTTGTATTACAAAAGACAAGCTGTGAGGGCGAACCAAGACGCAGAGTGGGATCATGTCCGTGCAGTACTTAAACATTAAAACACGCACGGCGCGTGCGCGGCGAATTAAGTTTTTATTTTTTTATTAATAAGAAAAAAAAATGTATAAATAATCTTTGAAAAAAATAATAAAGCGAATGGAAATTTTAATGGAGTGTTGCGAACAATTCTACGAATATTTTATTATTTTCTTTACATAGAGGGAACATTAAACTCATAAAATTGAGCTCGGGCCTCCAAAGTCAATCAATCAAACTGGACTGAATTAATGATCAACGAGAAAAATAAACACTGGAAATGTCTGAAAATTCTGTATGTGAAAATTACTTTTATGCCTTCGTAGGTTAATTCGATCTTTTTTTTGTATTACCACTTAGGGTGGACGATTTGTGAAAAAAATGTGGTAGCATGTTATAAATCTTTGTCACTTGATTAACAAACTATCTATCTATCTATCTAAGGTCAAACTAAGTACTAAAATTCAAATTATATATAATTGCTAATAAATTACTGCTTTTGGACGGTAAAAAGCGAAATTACAGTGTATTTACAGAATCGACAATCCCTGGTGGCGATTAGGGTAGTGGGGGCTAGTTTTGACAACTTTTCTGCAAAGGCCTCGCAGAAAGAACATTTGAAAATGATGAAATTTGAATACATGTGTATCCTATCCGTTTGGTAACTAAATAGAATTATTTCTTTACTTTTCTATTTCGGTTTCCAATAGTAACGGCCAACAATGAACAGGAAGTTGAGAAATCTCTCAAAACAAAGCCGTGTCTCAAAATTGACCAGCACGTGACCCAAATTTGGCCACCCGTTTTTTCTGTGCTAATTTTGACCGTAAGTTGGTGTCCCGATTTTGACCATAATGTATTGTGGGATCCGCCCCGAACCAAACCAAATGTAGGCGTTATGTATTGAAGATGGTGGTCAGTTTTGGGACACACAACAAACCGAATTTAGGCGTAATGCAATCGGGTGGTGGTCATTTTTGGGACACAGGCCCGATGGGTAAATAATTACATTCAGGTAAATTAAACTGTTAAAGGATACCGCACAAACGGCACGGGAAATGATCCCCCGTTAGAATTGGCTCATCTTTTGATATGTTGTAGCCCTGGACCTCCTGAACATGTTTGTACAGGCCCCAACACGAAAGGTCAACTCTGGTGACCTCCAGAGGTCACCAAAGTTCGACTCTCGGTCCCCTCATAACCAAAAAAATGATTCCTACGAAAGTTGTTCCACTCATTGAGACAAGCAACTTCTTCCTCTGTGTTTTTTCTCTACGGTCAATCCCCCGAGGTCACAGGTCAATATCAACATCGCGGTTATGATTCAACAGATTGACCTGTGACCATTGGGGGTTGACCGTAGAGAAAAATGATAGAGGAAAAAGTTGCTTGTCTCAATGATTGGAACAACTTTTGTAACGGTCATTTTTTTGGTTATAAGGGGGCGGAGGGTCGAACTTTGGTGACCTCTGGAGGTCACCAGAGTTGACCTTTCGTGTTGGGACCTGTACAAGCATTGTTCAGGAGGTCAAGGGCTACAACATATCAAAAGATGAGCCAATTCTAACGGGGGATCGTTTGCCGTGCCCTTTGTGCGGTATCCTTTCGGAAAGCATTGTTTGGCATGTACGACCCGGCTAAAATTAGATCAATCTCTTCCGGTCAATTTTGGGACACGGTTTGAATTTTTGACATGGGTCTAGTTTGTTCGAAAATGTTGACACAATTGAAGAAACATGTTAGAAGGGAAAATGTTTTTGAGTTTAGAATCACATTAGTGAGGATGTAAATTCGGGAATTGTTCTTAATTCTGTTTCTCCGTGCACACAATTGACCTTCCGGTACCTAGCTTTTCCGCTTCCGCGAGCTGTCACAGTGATGTTGACCCCGATTTTGAGGGTTTCAATTTATTAGAAATGTTTACCGCTGATAGGGCTTACTGTTAAAATTTATTGTGACATGAGTAGAAAAATATTAAGCGGAGTCAAAGCTCCACTTTTCGTTTATAGTCTTTAAC
>JAQGCA010001378.1:0-17909 GCA_034698945.1 Protaphorura quadriocellata
CCTGAGTACAGACGGGCTAGTCCGAGTACATACGGGCTGGTCTGCATGTACTTGGACTGGATATACACATGGGCTACGCTACAACATATATTCATCCTTCGGAGTGATCGAGTGTACTGGCTCGTTTTAGGAGCTTGTTCTGCAGTTACGTTCCCTAGTCCAAATGAGAGTAATCCGATCTCTACGGAAAAGTACCAGGTAAATGACAATTAATACATAGAATAGTATGGGTAAGTTCAATGTGAAATCGTAAGGTTTCAATCCCTCGAGTGGACAATTCATGGTGACCTTTTAATGAGGTTTTCTCGAGTACAGTTTTTTCGTACTACGGTGGGCCTGAAGAAGAAAATTAAACTATTCCAAATCCTAATACAAGTTTTACAGAATTGCCATGCCGCAGTGAACTTCTCCCCAATCTATCGATAAGCTTTTTTATGCCTAAGTTCAACCATTTGGTGAATATCAACATCAACCCACGATAACACTGTCCCTATTGATTAACTAATTCTATCTTCAGAAAAGTGTAACAAAAGGTATTGTGGTATGACTCTCTCAGCATTAGGTCATCGTATGTAGTTCTAACGGTCATATTAGGGATTTGTGGCAATAGGAGGAACGTCAGTAATAAACACAATATCTGCATCAAGGGTTACTGGTCCTTGTTAGAAATAAACGAAAAGCAAATAAATCAGGAAAAGAATTGTGGATCAAATTAGGTAGGGAGAATCATAGAGTTCAGAATTTTAGCTATTTTTTTTCTTACGTATCTTTGAACAAAAAACATAGAAACAATATGAAATTTCTAACTCTATGGGGAGAAGTCTGTCATAATACTTTAATGACCTTCACGGGTTGTACTTCCGATTCATAAGTCTACTCTTTTTTCTACACGGGCAGAACAAATCACCATACGGAATCTGAATAAAGCCGTTACTGGTCAAATTTTAAAACTGACCTCGACATCCAAAACCTGGCTTTTTTTACCGAATTTTTATTATAATTTTAATTTTAAACTCTGCAGTAATAGAAGTTGGTTCATCAGCAGTTAGTTTGCTTAATACTGTCTATTCTTTCATACAAAGTACGTCAGTAATATCAACAAGTCACTTACCCCAAAAATTTATCCGGATTGCACAATGTCATCATCATCTCTTGTTCATTGGCACGGCCGAAGCGGACTGGATTGTTTAAATGGTTGAAGATAAATGAAGGCTAAGTAATTACGGAGGATTGTATCACCCGTAGAACGTACACTTCTACTGTTTGTGGAAAGTTGTATGCGATGGGCAATGAATTTTACCGGACAGATTGTCAACCATATTCTAAACGTTGTACAGGGATTCTCATAATCTATTATTCGAGCGTGCATCAACGTCCGATGCCGAGACCGATGTCATCTGCATCTGCAACTGCAACTAATTTAAATGCTGCCAACTCAACCATGCTTCAATCGTATTTTTAGTTTTTAATTCTAACCCGCAGCTTAATTACAATTTTAATATAAAAATCTCGGAGGGGTTTTCCTGATATTGAAAAATATCCGTAAAATGATATCTGTCTGAACGTATTCTTGCTCAGTCTGCATTGAGTAAGCGCGCAGACAGTCCCGAATTACAACCTGGTATTTTAAATGTCCTTAATTCGTGAATTTTTTAAATTCTGACCGAATTTAAAACAAACTTAGTGTGTCCAATTAAAATATTCGGAAAAACTGAAATTTCAATTTTATGTGATAAATAGAGTAGTCACAAGCGTTGTCAGTTAGTGCCGCGAACGTGGAATACCTACAATTTGGCTGCGGAACGTACCCCTAGCAGTAGGGAATACTGCAGTGCAGAAAACCGACTTTAAGGTTATCACCAGAAAGTGTCGATGGAATGGAATCTTCCACATCGCGAAATGACAGCAACCGGTTGCCAGTACGACTTTACAGTGTCCTGCGGTGGAATACATTTTCTTATATTGTATGATACAGTACTTATTAATTTAATTTCTTCTTCCGTGGATTCTACAATGTTAAAAAGTCACCTGAATTTTTGAATGTAGGAAAGATTATTTCCGATTAATTGTCGCAGATATCGTTCGAAGACATGAATTTCTTCTTCGCATTTACATTACCTGAACTTCCGGCTACAGCTTTCCTAAAAGCCAATTAGTAATCATTTTAAATTCATCGGGATTTACATTCAAATTCCAGATTTCTTTTGTAGATCACGGTTCGGACTAACCTTTAGCTAATAATTATTTAAATTTCAACAATTAGTTCAACGTCACCGTTAATGAATTCTTGAGCTTATTAAACTTTTCTCAATCATCTAAAATATCAGTGCTACAGAACTACTTCCACTTTTATAACTTATCTCAACTTTCTGTAATACTTGGCTTATAACGGTGATTTTAATTCTTGGATAAATTCAACTAATTAATCATTTTTATTTTCCAAAACTTATTTTAATAATTTCATGTGAAAACTTGTTCGGAACCGTTTTGTTTTCCGTTCAGATTAAGATCAACAGAAACTCAATAGAATTATTCTAGAATAAAAGTGGAGATTAATTGAAGTCGGAACATAAGGGTTAGGCAATTCTGAGTCTGATTTGACCGCTTTCAACGGGTAATCTTCCCAATGCGACGCCTTGCCCTTGTCCAGGCTTTCCTCTGATGGCTACGACTCTCATTAGAATGGGACCCGGAAGTAATGTAATCTGTTCTTTCAAAATGCAATGTCAAGAAAAAGAAATCCACTCATCTGCATTCCGCACTCTTACATTCAGTTCCAGTTTAATTGTAAAAATGTAGACGCGAAATTATAAATATTCGGTATCCGCATTTACGAGTGGCGATCAATAATTCTCTTTCGCACATCCATAATTAGTGAACAAAATTTAATTACCTCAAACTGCATTTTATAGTTTTTCAATGCAGTTCACCCCGAGTTAGAAAAATATTTATATTACGATTTCAAATAGACTAGACCCGTTATGAAAAATAATATAAGTGGGATCCGAAAAAAGTTTTGCACCTTCCCTTTGTTTTCATCATAACCTGAATACCACTTTTCCCCTGAAGTATTTTTCTAACGGTCAAAATTAGAAAAATAGACTGATGCATAGTATTAATTATGCAGTAGGTCGGGTGGTTACGATAATTTTATATATTCCAGTGCAAATTTTACAACTTTGACTTCATGAACCGGTTTGCTGTTATTTTAAGGAGAAAGTCCGAAGATCAGATTTAACATTTATTTATTTCGGAATTCGTGGATTAAATTGGCCAGATATTTACAACAATGTGCACCTCACGTTGAAAAAAGTCGATTGGGTGAACACAGTTATATAGTCCCTGCAAAATGTAACCCATGACAAACGGATTTTAGAAACTTCCTTCCTCCGATTGGGAGATCGACCCCTGTTTCCACTGGATAGTCTTATCTCGACTCGGAATCATCGTGGTGAACTCATGTCGCATGTTCTTTCATAATCCGGGATAAAAGTATGTATTTTTACGGCTAGACCGGTGTAGTTATCGTTCGCATATTGTCACCTGTTTTGCTTTTTGATCGGTTGTAAGCAGGCTTGGTACCCTCTGGGTGCAAAATTTTTTTGGACTAAATTCTTGAGTTAAAATCTGTAGAACTGCACTATAAATGATATTTTGAATTCACTAGCTAATTCCTTAACCGTATGCCGTTGGCCGGAGTAGTCTATTTTTTTACGCCAGCACTACTTGTCTTCATTTTTGGCAGAAATAGGACTGCTTGGGCGTTTTTCGTATTTGACCCCGTTACACCAAGCTTAAAATTACAACCCACTTTGTGACACTATGAATGTACAGAACACAAGTCCCGTAAACACTACTCATAATTTTATGGGTTTCAGTGGCGGATTTCCCTTGAAGCAAGAATAAATAAATCATCTATCTCGGCTCAAAAGATAAGACTTTTCCAGGATGGAAATGAAAAGTTGAATCATTATCGAACGTGTGGGTGGAATCTCGTGAATTTAGGTGTGCATTACTAAACGTTCTCGGAGAATCTGAGAAATGGGGTGAATCAGATGGGGAATACAGTAATAATTATACTTGCAAATACCAATTATTGGTAGTTCCATTTGAAACGGCTGCTGGAGAAGAAAATTGTTTGTAATTTGTTCTGGATGTTGAGGTACTTCCTTGGTAATCACGAGGTTCAGATGATCGGGAATTTTATGACTGGTTCGGTAGGAAAGGATTCAGTGCTGGGACTCATAATACTCAATATTAGCTCTAAAACGGCATCCACAAATCCTGACATTCCACGAATGGTGGCTTCACTCACAATCCATGAGTACGGAAATGAGGAGTTTAACCTGTCTCCAGATCACGTGTCCTAATTCGGAAATAAAAGCAAGTTTAAAAATTTTAGTTTTGATTGTAATTTTGCGGTCGTTTCATGGTTTTATTAATCACGCAAATTAACAAATATCTTCGAGCAGGTCAAAACTGTCGAAGATATACTGTTCAAACGGGTAGAGAAGAAATGTTCACATTTTGTGAGGTACCATTTGTTTCCTCCGGTTGTAAATTATTATTCGGATGAAAATGCATAAAAATACAATCAAGTTCAAAAGGAATCCCAAACATATTATTTATGGGATTTATGTATATATTCCAACATTTCGAAATTGCTTGGTGGTGTCTCATCAGTCGAGACAGTTTGAATCAACGTAAACAGTAGTAAGTGTGTCTTGATTCTAAGACAAATAACGACTATTCTAATGCATTTGTGAATGAATTGCCTAACACTACTAGACACGATACTTCAAATCAAATAGAAAGCACGATAAAGATTACCAAACGAGTTTTTTTTTAACTTTAGTTCTGTGTCATCGGTGTACTTTGCGCCAATCATTTAAAAAAAAAGTAAGTCTAAGTATAAAACTCCAACCAAGTTGTAACTTCCTTTTCAAAACACGATAAGCCTAAATAAAAATCTTGTTGCCCTTGACCTCTTGAACAACATTCGTACAGGTCCTTCACCCGAAGTGAAATACAGTGTACTAATTCACCTTTTCGATTACTAGTTTACACAAAAGAGAGATTAGCATAAACCGGGTTCATGCCACCCTGTGCATTTCAGGATCTTTCACAAAAGATTTTAAGCAGGCCAGGAGCCACAATATATCGAATCCAGACAAATCCAAGATCTGCTTACATCGCTGGCTGGTTTAGTCTGCACCTGCATCCCGAAGAATTCCCCGTATCGGAAGCAGCCACACCGTCAGTTATTTCTGTATAGGTAAAACATGTGAATTCGGACACCAAACAGAGTAGTTATTCTATGTAACATTCGTTGACTGTTGTACATTCAACATAATTACGGAACACTAAAATTAAAATTAAATGTTCCTTCAAAGCAGTTAGCAGAAAATCTGATTGTAATTATTTGACTGTTGATTTCGGTTTATGTACTTTGCTTTGGTGCATTCTAATTCCATTGATTGATAGATATGTACGAATATACAGATACAATACTTTTTGGTGTCCTTTATTGGTGACGTTCTTGGTGGTGTATTACCAATTTATCACTCATGCTTGTAAAAGTGCAATCAAGACTAAGAGATAATTTTGAAGAGAGAGCATGACACTATGAGGTTTGACTGAAATGTAAGATAATCAAAGCGTATACCAACGCTCGATAAATGTAATTTCCAACTGACACGATAATTAAAGAAAAGCATGGAATCACGATCATGGGTGGTTGTCTCGCAATTGATTCCTGTCCACCGCAATTTCCAAATTTTTGACCAGATTTTCGATAAAAATATGTGCACCTTAATTGAGTTTGAGCAACAGACCTTGCTAATAGTTTTATATGTAAATAGGATAACTATCAAATTAAAATATCGAAATGCCACATGACATGTAGTAATGTAGAACTAGTAGAGTGAGTGTAGTAAAAACAAGGTGGATTTCATCTTCAGTTCAAACTTAACTACAACTGAGTCACAGATGCATGCTCGTATAATTGTTTCTTGCCTTACATTCCAGACACAATTAGCTGCTGTTTCTGTTATTCATATCTTCACCTGTTCCTATTTTCACGCCTTCACGATATCATATTTTACACAAATACCCACGGGACTGACAAAGGGTTCTAGCAAATTCCTAATGTTTCCGTTTGTGCTGATTGGCACACAATATTTAACCGCATTATCGTAGAGCCGAACCATTCGGTTGGCTGGTAAATATACTGGACAAACATTTTGCAGAGAAATTTAAATAGTATAATCCGGCGATTTATCCGTATCGTACCAAAACGCTGCACTCCACGATACTGCCCGCAGGAAAAAGTATTCTGAAATATAATTGAAGATATATCCAAACTCTGAATAGCATTTTGCTGACTGAAATATTTGGGCATTGTTATTGGACACCAATGACCAAATGGAGGACCAAATTGCGGCTACACAATAAAATTCCCTGCCCGACGCTGTAAACTTTTTCTTAGACTTGTAACTTAGATTATAAATGATTTCAGGTACTATCGTCGTCTACCCCAGTCGAAATATACTGACTGAGCTATCGTGTCCTTTTTTTACCAGTGCAGTAATTCGGAAGTCAATCTAGTGGCGGTAGTAGCTCTTAACATTGTTTCATTCCCTTCGACTGGAAATTGAAGGTGTTGCATTATAATGATTTCTCTACATTTGAATATTGCCAAATATCTTCTACTACTGGAAGTCAGCCGAATCTTTACGAAAATATACGCGTTCTATGAATGTTCTAAGAATCTAAATGAAGGAGTTAAATAAATGTATAAATTTTGATCTATTCTTTCTCTACTTCCAGGTCGAAATTCATAGGGTCAATACCCGTTACCCTGTAAATGGATACTTTCGTTCGTCCAGTCCGAAATTTTTATTTTATTGTATGGAGTTGATTACGATCTTCTTCTCTAGTATGGTCTAACTTTTTTAAGATAAAACTTAAAAATCTGTGATCTTACAATGCTTTGACCTATGCACATAATTATTATTCTATGCTCAAAATGTGTAGAGAGTACAGTGTTTTGTTCTAAGTTTTGAAAACAGCTTCTAAAAATATGTCTGCCATTTGTTTTCAAATTCTCTGGATCGAGCTGAATTCTAAGAAATTGGTGTTCTCTGTGAGCTCTAATATGCGGTAAATAAATTCAAAAATCTGCAAAGCTGGAATGCATTGGCCTACGCACATAATTCTGCGCTCAAAATGTGTAAAAAAAATAGTTCTATGTTCTAAATTTTTGAAACGGACTTTTCAAAATCTGTCCGTCTAGTGATATATTAGTGCTTATTAATGTAATTTTTTCATCGATGGAAAGAGTTGTATTGCCGGAAAAAATTGATGTTCTCAAGTCAGCTAAAATTTTCGGGAAATTGAACCGAAGAATCTGTAGCGTTGGAACGGTTAGCGTACGACGTAACGAACATAAGTGTGCTGAATGAATCGTGTTTTCTTCTAAATTTTTAAAAATATCTTGTAAACTTCCCTTAGCCATTTCCTTAAGAAAATGCTCTGGATTAGTCCCGCAAGAAATTGGCTTTCTTCGGTAAGCTCTAATTTTTGGGAAATAAAACTTCAAAATCTGTAACGTCGGAACGGTTTGACGTACGAACTACGAACATCATAGGGCGGTTAAAATGTGCAGAAAGGATAGCGTTTTGTTTTAAAGTTTTAGAAATACTTTGTAAAAATATCTTCGCCAATTTTCGAATAAAAACAAAACATTCTCTGGATCGGGTTTCATTCGATCCCTCAAGAAATTGGTGTTCTCCAGTGGGCAATAATTTTCGGGAATTAACTTAAAAATCTTTAACGTTGGAACGGTTTGTCGTACGCGCATCACAGCAGGCTTAAATGTGTAGAAAGGATAGTGTACTGTTCTATATTTTTAAGAATAGCTTGTAAAAATAGGTTTCTTCCCTAAGGAATTTTGTGTTCTTCGGTGAGTGGCAATTTTCGAGAAATAAAACATGAAAATCTGCAACGTTGGAACTCTTTTTCGTACGCACATAATGATAGACTTATCCACAGTTGATCAAGTCTGTCTGTCGGTTATAGAGAATATATTTTACCTAGCAGAATTGATGGACCGGGTCAAGTGGAACTGAGAAGAATAAAATTGTGAAAACGTTGCGGAAATTGCATCATTCTTGTATGCACAACAGTTTTCGTACTGCACACTACTCCGACTACAAAACTCTTCCAATATTTAATGTATTGAATGAAGACGGAATTGGGAATTGGCCAATTTTACAAGGAATGAGTTGGAATAGCTCCGAGTTTATTTCAGAAAGGCTCAACTGTTCACCTTCCAATTTCAAAGTATTTTCAAGATGTATCTCCAGAACAGACCCCCTCAAATACCCTTGAGTCATTCTACTTATCCAATATCTTTCATTTTCTTCCACGGCGAGTACAAAGTGAGAGAAATGCGATTGTGATGAATTTTCTGAAATCTTATTGAAGGTACGTCCGTTTTAATATCATCACACCACATTCACATGAAACTTAACTACTGTTACTGTACATTAAAGTCGAGAACCCCAGAAATCTCAAACCGGACATTCTCTTTAAGGCACCTTCTTCAGATTATGTAAAACATTTTTTTGCAGAACACTTTAAATATTCAGTCTGATTGGTTGCTTTGTTGCTTTCCAGGCCTAGAAAAAATATTACTACATGAATAATCACTTCTGTGCTGACGCTGAGTGAAAATGACCTCTTTGAAGGAACCGCCGAATATAGTCAGTCCAATGGAATCGGACCCTCGACATTGCGAAATGATGAATGGCGGCCTATTCTTGCTCATTCATAAGCTGTCCGACTTCGACTTCAAACTCATTAGGCAACGAGGTAACCAACTTTTAAAACCTGCGAACTACTAATTTATATTACGGTAAGAAATGTTTAAACTCTACGGATTTCTAGTTCAGACAATTGTCGTTCAAACTGGGAGTACATTTGAAGTCACTTCATTGTATTCTTAATTTCAATGAATTCAACAATGACAACCCGTTTCTGGCCGTCGTATTGTTTTATAATATACCAAACGCTCAAGGCACAAATTTCTGCGTTTCCAACAGCTAATTATTTGAAGCACGGGTTGATCTACACGTAAGCGGACGACAAAAATCAATATACATACATCTAAATTGAAATTATGAATACCTAAACTTTTGACTTCATGGCATTTTATTTTCGTTTCGAATGGAGATTATTACAATACTGCAATCAATTTTACTGCGCTAAAAGAAATAGGTTTTTAAAATTTTATGTCCGTATGAATGAGCTCAATTAATGCTAGAACATACAATATTTAACGTTTCATCTCGAGTACAAATGTTCGGAACAGATCCGAATTAAGAAAACTTCAAAAAAAATGTAGTGTGAATTTAGATAACAATTACGCCACTTCCCATTTTGCAGAACTAGGACGAACATGTAAAAATATTTTCAGCTGATGAGTTTGGTATTTGAATAGTAGAGTTGTAGAGTTGAGTACTAGTCTGAACGTGTACTTATTGTACAAAAGTTATGTTCTAAATATTTATATATTCGTCTTCTTCATGAAATCTTGTCACTATTTGGCGGACACAATAAATACTTGCGTCTGGCTAATAATATGTATAATTTCACAACGGAGCATACTAGGTAAGATAGCAGTCAAGCACGGTTCGCAGCAAAATGCAATCAAAAGTACAATTTAACAGTTTAAAATTTTACTCAAAAACGTACACAAATTACTGTAGTTTCACTAGTGAAGTTCTAAAATTCTAAATATATAAGAACAAATTATTGAATAAAAAATAAAAAATTGAAATATTAATTAGTAGACAGTCGCACCTCATTTGTTGTCCTTCAATTCAGAAATTGGATTTGAAAATCCCGTTAATTTGCAGAGCTGAATGCAAGACAATTCCAAATGTCAAAATAGTCCAGAGAAATTGTAATCTTAAACTAATTACAACTTTGCAGTCCAATATTTTACAAAATTACAAAGAAGTATTTAATAATATATAGTTCTTATGTTGACTGTCACAAAATGTATAACTAAAATCCGACAATTAATTTGTTCGAGATTTCTTTCTGTTGAGTTGAGATTGAGATTCAGTATAATCGTTTACTTGTCTTCTTCCAGTTGAGCTATCCTGGCAATTCCTTTCTATTTAGAAATTGGATTTTAAAATCTTTGAGAAGACGAAATATTATTAAATGGCTAAAGGAAATGAAGAAATGATAATCTGGAATCGGAATCCAATGGCAATTCCCAACGGCGTTTTCTATTCTGCGAAACAACGGTGAACATGTAAAATATTTCTAGCTCGTTTGTTGCAACGGCCGGTAGAGAAAAGGGTTATTGAATTTTAGCTTACTGGTTGTTAATTTCTTCCTAAATTTGTACAACTAATTAATTCACTTAACCAAGAAACAGTGTGTTGGTCGGTATTCCAGTACGCCATATCTGTTGCGACGGGGTTCGATCCCCAGACACGGTAGTTCCATCCCTATTCCTTCCGACTAATCGTGGCCTGTGTTTTTACGGGCTTCACCTGGTTTTCCCTTCCCTCTTGGTTCACAATATAAGTCACCCGCTGGGTTTGTAATCCCAGAAGAGTGGTCGTAACTATAACTAAACCTGAAAAACTACCGAAAGTTTTTGATGATCTGTGGATACGAACTGATTTGTGAGGGTCTCTGAACAATTTGTCGCTGGCCGATTATGTGTGTGTCAATGCAGCACCTCGATTGAGTCGGTTGGCTGATGAGATGTGAAGAGATGACCAATGGGCAAGAGCCAAGTCTCCCGGGATTGAACCTTGACATCCCACAATTCTTATGCGTGAGTTAGGAACAGATGAGGATCACGTGGTTCTATAATTGTATTATAAGACGCAAGTTAATTGACGTTACTGGTATGTCATAGTTAAACTGTCCGTGTAGGCAGGGTAGCTATCCATTCCATAAGTTACCTCTGGTAGTAGTATAATCTTCAGTTGGGAGCAATTGATTGAAGCGTACATCACATTCTCAAAGTCGTACCCTTTACATACCGAAATGATATCTCCTCTCCGACTTCCCTAGGACGGACTTTTAGGACAGGGAAAAGTATCAAGCCAGATCGTCAGATTGTTAGCTTACTGTGGCTTATTGTAAATTGGTAATGAGAGCTCAGTAAAAAATATGAAAAATCAACAACTGTACCTCATTTCGTTTTATTTACAAAGAAAAAGAATGTTGGATGTCTCACGAAATTCATTGAATTTTATATTAGTATACCGAAATACCGCAACTACTACACTAGTATATATCGCACACTGACAACTTTGTGAATGACTTGTGACCACGATTTTACTTAATCGATCCTAGAATTAACAACTCAATGAAATTTAAGTGAGTTTCTAATCACTTTTCATTCGATACTTTTGGATTCACACCATTGAGAACACTCTTTCTGAGTCTAGTTAACGATGGGGCTAGGGTGGGTGTTTAGGAAAACCGCTTCTTTCTTCATTTCCCAGATCTGATATGAGGTGCTGAATAAGGAAGGATACGAGCAGTATGTGGGGGATTCACACATCCTTGGTCAATATCGTACTTCGGACGTTGCCCAGAATGATAAACACTTTTATGACATTCTTAACTGACAAGCTGGTTATCCCATGAACCCAGACCACAAATGTGTTCTCCGGAACTTGTCTTCCTGGGAGTGCGTGCAGAAATCATTTTAAGCCATGACAAGTTTTTGCAATTTGAGTGGCCCAACTGGCTCACACTTGTCTTGCTCCAAATCCCGGACTGACGACGACAACTCTGAAACATCGAAGGCACTGAAGAGTTCGCTCATGTTTTACCTTGTGCGACAAACATTTGTGATTTTAGTGATGCTGAAAGCGCTAACCCATTATACTGATTGAGAGACAAGTGATCTACCGTTCGCTCTCAGGGAATGATTTGAGTAATGGGTCATGCACCTTTACATTTTAATGGGCTGGGAAGTACAGAAAATATGTCAATTGTCCGCAACGTCGGGAACTTCTCCAGCAATCAAATGCTCGGCATTTTTGTAAATGGTTCGGCATGCGAGGGTGCAATCCTTCTTGGCTGCTTGGATGGTGTTTTTTCGAGCCGATAATTCGAATAATTAAATGTTTGTTTCAATGTGACTGAGTACCGAATATAACTTGAACGTTCTAAAGAATCAGTTATTAAAAGCTGGACTGAATTTGTAAATCTCGAATAAGGTAGTAATTTCTGACGACGCAAACCGCCAAACCCTGAATTTCAATGAATCGAATTGTAATTAATCGTGTTATCTACGGTTGTTTAAAAAGGACAATTACTCAAAAAAGTGTATGTTTGTTATTAGGTGTGGGACGAAACACGGCTGTTCTTTACTGACCGGATTTGCCTCACTATTATGCCAATCATTGGAAATGTCACAGAATACAGAGATCCTTATAGTCTGACATGACTACACGAGAGCAATTAATTTTCACGGAAGGATGCATTTTCAAAAGTTCAACCCACGGTTCTGCACTTCTGCAGATTCTGACTGGAATTTAAGACAATATTTCAATATGATACCCTTTAGTTAATGTATTTCATTACTCAGCTCTAGGGAACCCAACCCCACATATTATAAAATGAAATACACAGTTACAATAACAACGCTGAAATTTTCTACTACGTACATATCTGTGCTTGTAAGGATTCAAATTCAAATTCGGACATAAAAGTAAATATAAAAATTGCAAAAATTATACTCGTGAATTTGAATTCACGTGCGGTCGTTCTATGGTTTTAGTAATTACACAAAAGCACAACTATATTTGTATAGGTGTCTCAAATTTCGGGGTTTTAACGAACGGGTAGGGAAGACGTGCTCATATCTTGCGAGATTCCATTTTTGGCTTCTGTTTATAAATTATGTTTCAGATGACTCTAAATGCATAGAAATACAATCAAATTTGAAAGCAGTCCCCAGCGGATTATTGATTGACTCTCTATATATTCCGACTAAATGTGCTGCAAATGCTTGGTGGCGTATGATCAGACGAGACAGTTCGCAACAGTTCAGGTGTGCGCAAACAGTAGTAAATGGCAAGAAAGTAAAAGAAATAATTAATATTTTAACGAATTTGTTTATTCATTTCCTACTACTAGACTCGATAGTTCAAATCAAATGGAAAGCATGATAAGAATTTCCAAACGATGTGAATTTAGATTACAATTACGCCACTTCCCATTTTGCAGAACTAGGACGAACATGTAAAATATTTTCAGCTGATGAGTTTGGTATCAAAGAGTTGTAGAGTTGAGTAGTAGTCTGAACGTAAACTTATTGTACAAAAGTTACGTTTCATATATTTATATATTAGTCTTCTTCATGAAATATTGTTACTATTTGGCGTACATAATAATTACGTCCTCCTATAATGTGTCTAATTGCATAACAGAGCATACTACGTAAGATACCAGTCAAGCACGGATTACAGCAAAATGCAATCAAAATTACGATTTAGCAGTTTATTTTTCACAAAACCGTAAAAAAAATTACTGTAATTCCACTAGTGAAGTTCTAAAATTTTAGAAATATAATAATGAATTACTCCACGCTCGCACATCATTTGGCGTTATTGGCCAAAGACATTTTGTGGTATCAACACAAACAGTGTTGAGTTTACAAACTTACATTTATCGTTTGTGATCATGTACTAAAAATATTTAAGAATTTATTTAAATGCACTGGTATTTCCTTATGCATAGGGTACTCATCCCTATCTTACGTAACCTTACAACCAAGTGTACATCATACTTGGCCTAATGGGATTTCTCACGGCAAAGAATTTCCAATGAGCTGACTATTGGATATTTTTATAGTATGGAATTACAATAATGTGAATACCTCATCGATGGTCGATCGTTAAAATGTGATTATGGCGCACGCACACGATGACAACCCCGTGAACAATCATCTCTCTACATATTCCAACTTCAGACTGTTTAAAAACTATGACACAGAAACATGGTGTACTTAATATGAATTATAATTTGCATATTTATATCAAATATATCATTTTATAAGTTTGTGCTTAAAACTGGCAATGCATATTTATATTGTGTAATTGGAACCCTGTACGTACGCCTTTTATAATTTGACTTTCCACTTTCCAAACTTTTATTAACAACAAAACTTGGCGGCCAACTAACCGACTTTCACTACCAATCTACGTCCATCCAACAACAGACAAACTCCATCCGGAATTTTATGGGAAAGTTTTGGCGGGGACGTTTGGAAGAATGGGGATTTCTACCGTAACGGTTAGAAGAAAAAAAAAAGTTCTGTTCCATGTTTTTTGTGAATTAGGAAATAAAATAAGGAAAAAATACAAGAATTGGAAGACATCGGTTTTGCCGTGTGTCCGTTTGTTCTATTAGGGACACGAGCCCTAGGGAAAATAAACCACCATTTCAGCCGTAACGTTCCTTCTTATCTCCAAGTTGTCAAATTAGCTTTGAATTAATGCAATCCAGTCAATCTAATTGAACAACAAGTACACGGTGGATGAACATGTGTTCAGTCAATGGCTGTTACCACAAGTCCATCTCGAGATCGCTAGTGTGTGTGGTTTGTAATTTGTGTCCGGCTCTTTTAACATTCAACATTCTTCGCTATTTAGAGTAGTAACCCAAAAAATTCTTCTCCAACAAGAACCTTTTGTTTTCTTATACCTAATGTTACCGTAGAGGATGAGGATAGTCTAATCAGAAATTCCCCTAGTTATTGGTTTTCTTCCAAAAATCTGACCAGTAAAATAATTTTCCAAAATGACCGACCAAGACACCATTAGTAATTAATTAAACTATACGCATAACGCAAATTTATCTAAAGTTTCTTGACATTATTACGCATTACCTTTGCGAAACTAGATTCGAACTGCAGGATTGCGTCCACGTTTGCGGATACGGTGGGACTCCCTTGTTTGCCATGACTGAGAATGAGGACAGATTCCAGTAGAAGTCTTTTGTATGACCTCAAATACTTGATGTAGTCCCCGTGTGTCGTATTCAAGAAGAATCCACTCGCCATGGATGGTTCTCCTCTGTGAAACTGTCAACCATAAAATCCAAAGTTCAGCACAACCACGTTACAAATTACCTCTCAAACACTACTTTTGAGACTCCAACCAAAACCAAACTCTTTGAAATACAGGGCTGTTCAGCATTGTAGACGCTTCCACCAGTTTTAACCACAGTTGTCAGAAAAGAACGAAATACGTATAGTAACAATTTAACAAAATGTAAAAGCCAAAATGGAGTTCATAATTATACATACATACGAATTGATAATTATTACTATTATGGTCTGCATGGCTTACCAGTTTGGGTCAGCCTTCCACATAAATCTTATCTACAGAATAACCTATAGCAGTAAATCTCTCGGTCATATTCATGGTGTTTGTCGTTTGTATTCTGTTCAAACCAGAAACACTCACGTGTGGAAAGTTCTAGAGAAAGCGGGTGAAAGTTTATTTGTGTGACAGGGTGCATATGTTTGGCTCTGACACAGATCGAAACAAAGAGGCACTATGTTATTAGTTTTTAATCCGTAAAGGGATTACCTTACAGCAGCGCACAGTGTGCGTAGTATGGAAGCAAAGCATTAATACAAATTTTAGAAATGAGTCCTGCCTTCCTTGCCCGGGCTTGATATTTATTTAGGGTTTCTCAATAGTTGGTGCCGTATTACACATTTAATTTTAACCTTGTAATCGCACAATTACAAACAGGTTAGCTGACAAAAATTAACTGGTGTGATTGTACGTTTGCCTGGAGTCGAATATCAGGATAATTACAAGCAGGGTGAAGTCGGCTTTCTAAATCTGAGTCTGTATCACATTCAAAACAATCCGTCTAGATGTGTTTGGTATTCAGGGTTTAATTTCTGTTGGATTCGAGCCGCCATGACCAAACTTTGAAATATTAATTATTTAATCTTGGTATTTTTTTTTTACTGTTTGTAGGAAGTTGATGATCTTGATTTGGGCAGGAATCAAATAACCAAAATTATGTAAACTCACAGACCAGTATTTTTATTAATTGGCATTCCCGAAATTGCATTGAGGTCAAAAATGTTGATGGACAAACACGAAAAAGTCTGACCAATCCCGCACGGAATTATCCCACGTTTGAACCTGACGATTTTTCAGCTTCTGCTGATTATTTTTCAGAAATTGTAAAAAGGAGAAGCCACGGTGTCTAGATTCCAATACGAGTAAAAGTAAAGCCCAAGACCGAAAAGCAAACCCATATTGTATTGTAATTGTATTGTCCAATGATTTAGAAGCTGACTGAACCCAGGACTTATCCGGACTCCAGGCAAAAGCGGATACCGAATAATTAGGATTTTGAATCAACATTTTTACTGCTGAAATGGAATTGAACGTAGCGATGTGTGGATTTCTTTTTCTTGACATTACATTTTGAACGAACAGATTACATTACTTCCGCATCACATCTATCCCAGAAATGGGAGTCGTAGCCATTGAACATTGAACTAGCGAAAAGACTAGACAAGGTGTCGTAATGGGAAGATTTGGTTCAATCAGACCCAGAATTGCCTAACCCGTATGTTCCGACTTCGCAATCCGTCACAAATCTTCCACTTCTGTTTTTTTTTCTGGATATGTACTGAGTTTCTGTAGCTCTTCTAGAGATCTGGACTGAACGAAAAAACCTGTTACGTTTGACAATGGATCATACTTGAGCTCAAGTGAGCAACATAAGCCTCTGATGGCTGACGAGGAAAAACTTTCTTCAGTTACACTAAAAAATTTTGGATTAAAAATGTGTGGTTCCTTACTCAAATAGCTGGGCTTTTCTCCTGCGGTTTATTTCATATCACTAGACGTTAACTTCGTTAGGTTAGCTGAAATAGAGAAGCAACAAAATCTACATAGAGAATAAATGCGCACATAAAATTGGGTTAGTAATTAAGCAATGTCTTAATAACTAACTCCTTAGCTGAAGTTATTAAGGAATTCAAAGCATTGTATAATTAATGTATCACGGAAATTTGAGACAATTAAAAAAGTTGTAGATAATTAGAAAAGTTTAAATAACTCGAACAAATAATTAATCGCGTTAGTTGCACCAATTATGGTAATTTAAATATTTCTACGCTTAAGGGAATACCGTAAGTACCAATATTTCTAATATCGACGAAACCCCAAAACATCTGACAATTAAATATTAATCACGACAAAATTAAAATTATGATAAATTGGCACAAAGATGCCAAAAGCTGAGATAGCCTTCGAACTCATCTTGGTTGAAAGTTTTAATGAAAAGAAAATCTTCTGTAACATTTCCAGGATTTGGAAATTCGTGCGAGTTTTCAATATCTTGGAATTAATGATGGGTAAAGGAAAAAATAAAATTAATGAACACTCCATCGTAATAATATTAACAAAGAATCAGTCTACCATATTGGTAATGCTACTGGTAGGTTCGTTATTACGCTATGAAAAAAATTCGATTCCCCTGACAATTTCCTTTATGACTTTATGGAGGGCTTTCTCAACTAGAGTCTTACACATATACTATTAGGGGTGCCTTCCGTGCTCAAATGAAAGTAATCCAAAACCTAAGGGAAAAGTTCGCAGCAGCGATTGACAATGTCTTTCCAATGTTAATTGATATATCTGCGTGTGTAAATTAGTAGCAGTTTATGATGTACTATGCGCGACTATTATGCCTGATTTTAATAGTTACTGCAACCAGACCTCAGTCCTTCAGAATAGACTCTGGTCTTTTATCCTTGAAAACACGGAATTTTGGGCGCAAATTTTTGAACGCATTCGCCATGCTGAGTCGCAAGTAAACGG
>JAQGCA010001379.1:0-17908 GCA_034698945.1 Protaphorura quadriocellata
ACCAAGTCAACGATGAATAAATCAAACCCACGCCAAATATCTCGATTGATATATAAAATGTCTTAGCTGAACGATAAATGAATCAAGCGAGCAAGGAACTCGACAGGCTTAATCAAGGGTGTTACACGAGTAAATGCTATTACTAGGATAGCCAGTTACTTGTTTAAAGAAAAGTAAACAAGCATATTTTGCTCTGGGTGCACTGTGTACTTAAATTCGCCATGCCATTTAGCAAAATGCGCCCAACGTTAAATTCCCATTTGAAAAGGGAAGCTACAGAAAAAGTAAATTCCTGGCTGCGATTTACTTGCTGTATCACTATGAAATTCAGAAGGTCAGTAGGCTCTGTCGTGAGACTTATTTAATTACACTTCGAATTATTTTCAAATTCTAATTGCGATTTTGATTTACAACCCTAATAGTGTATCAGTAGAAAGCAAAACCTATCCGTGAAACCAGAAATTTTATTGAAATTGAATCGATACATGAAACAATAGATAACCTATATATTATACTTACATATGTACAGGTATCCTTGTTTGCAACAGAGACCGAACATTATAACCACAGCGATCCAAATCTGTGGATGAGTTTGGAGACTAAGGCCATGAATAATTTTTAATTAATTTTGAATAATATACCATGTCTAATTCTGAGGCAAGAAAGAAAGTATTGCTTTCATTTATCCTTCGACTAAACAGGCGAATAAATTTAAAAAATTGTCCGAATTTTGCTTTAATAGACATTTCACAAATTAACAGGTCGATTAATATGCAGGTAAATATGATAATTATCACGTAGGGATAACTGTTTCGTCGATCTGACACTATCGTTCAAGTTGGATAATTTATCGTGCATAGTGGATTTTTTATTGTGCAAAATTTACCGTTCAAGTCGGATAATTTATCGTGCATGGTGGATTTTTTATTGTGCACAATTTACCGTTCAAGTCGGCTAATTTATCGTTCAATTATATATACCCCAATTTCTACAGTCTCATGGTGTTGTGTAACAGGTCTCATGTAATAGTTAAGTTTTCAGCATGATTAAATTCCACATATCTAATGAATCACTGGCACCTTCCACACTTGTATTTAATGAGGCTTATATAATTTCACGTACTCACGCAATATCCTCGAATGAAACTGTAGGCTGTTTCGGTTTTACAATTCCAAATCTAGATTTTGACGCCGTGACCAATCTTTAGCGAACTGACGTTTAATATTCGATTTGCTCATTAAATGTCAATTTATTGTAGTCACCGTGAGAATAACCTTTGTTTACATATTGCTCAATCTTAGCTGGTACAATGCCGCATTCTAGTATTAACCATAGAATTTTCAGGTTTATATTATCTGGACTAAAGTCGTAGTATTGGGAATCAACTGGAAAAATCAAAGGTGCAATTTACTAAAATATTGCAAGCCAGAAGATTCATGCAGGAATACGACTTATCATAAAGTCTGTCCGTTGCCACGTATCAATGTCGCCTCAGATCGTATTCAGCATGATACGATGTAACATAACGAACTGAATTCCTAAGAAACGAACGAGATAAACAACTCTTATTATCTAAAAAGGTTTACTCCGGATAACATATGATGAATGAAATATTAACGACCATGTTTGACGGACTGTTCGACCTGAAGAGTAATTTTTACAGGTCTCATAGTATAAAATATGTATAAGTTTTCACTCAGCATGATTTAAACCCACATAACTAATGAATCACTGGCGGCTTCAACAGTCGTATAGTCGTATTGAGGCTGACGCAATAGTAACTAGGTACGTTCGTTGAATCATAAAAGCAGACAAATTGCAGACTATTTGGACTAATTCTGCTGTCGTCTTCAAGTGACAACAATGCATTTTCGAAGCGTATTAATGTTCTACATACAACTAAATTTGTGTCGAAGTCTGAGCCCACTTATATCTAATCTAGCCATTGATTTTAACCGCTATTTGGGACACGCGGAAAACTGTACGACACATCTACTACTGTCCCAGCCGATTGATTTAGTTCCAATTCTTCAACCTATTGTTCTTGCAGATGCAGCATTGTATCTTGCATACAATATCAGAAAAACATTCAAATACGAATTCGATGTTCGTAGATGGGCAATTGGACACAATAAACAATTATGTGCTGCTATTACGCTCATATTTCCAAAACAGGAATATGTACACTCATCGTCTGTCTATATAAAGTTTTACTGGTCACAAATAATATTTGACCTTGACGACTGGAGCACATATTCGATTGCTTATACAAACATTTATAAACAAATAATTTATGAAGGTGATCATACATACATTAAAGAAAAGCTTAATTTTTTTGTGCCCGGTGTCCCATATAGTGGCTGTGACGGCACTAGAGTTTCATTAGGCATTGAGCTACCAACATATTTGTATTTATATCGGCCAAACCTCGAGACATACCACGTTCAATTAATTTCGCATTACTTGTGCAAATTTGATTCTGCTCAGCATGTGTACAACGCAACTGTTGCAAGACATGACTTGGATCGCTTGTACAATCAAATGGTGAAATCATATTGTTCGAATATATTATTTGTTGTGGAAGAGTATGGAGTGGATCAAGACTTCAATGGAGGAAAATGTGTGTGCCCATATAGCCGTGGCAGGCGACCTCCTGAAAACCCATTCTCCGAATTCAGTGCTAATCTTCTGGTCAGGGACGTTTCTGCATTTTTATCTGTTACAACTATGTCATTCATTGCTGAGAGGTTTCCGAATACCTCAGTTTCACATCCGGACTATGTACCCACAGAGAATAAACTAGCCACATGCTGTGCACTCGGCCGTTATGATGTCCACGATTTTAGTGTAGTGAATTATAATGTTCCCAAAACGATATCATCAAGAGGACAACATGGAATTAACTTTTTTTCAAACTGATACCAAAGAGTACAATTTCATTCCATGTGGAGATTTTAAGACAGAGCTCTCATTCTCAAGTTATTTCGTCGCATTTAAATTTAATTTGTGGATTGGATTAATTGTAACCTGGGCTTTGTGTTATCTAGCTCTGATTGTATTTTAAAATTCAAACGGAGCCCCGATGACGTAGCCTTCATCCTCATTTCTTTCTTACTAGAACAAAGTCCGACGTTCTCAAAACTTTTACAAAAGTTGCCACTCTACTCTTTAGCGTTCGGTCCTTTTTATATAATGTGTATTGTGTTCACGAATGCTTACAAAGGAATCGCCATTACTCAGCTGACGTCACCCATTCCAGAATACGGACTCAGCACTTTTGAGGACGTGTTTAGAGCAAACTACACCATCTATCCGGCTTCGTCATATATATACGAAATGGACCGTCAGCACATTTGTGAAGGGAAAAATCGCGCGACATTACTGCGAGAGCATACATTATCATCATTTGACGTTCCAGCTACATATCAGTCTCCATTTTCGGTCGCAGCAAATGCGTATTTCAAGACATTACAAAATATGGTACAAAGGAAGAAGTCAGTTGATATTGACTCTTCTCTGAAGCTTGCAGTGTATGAGTACATGTCTGGGAAAGGTCTGCAACATGTCCCGTGTGACAACACGTCAAGTTTAGAAAATGTAATTGTAAAATGTGAGAAGTCAGTATACGCTGACAAGAGAAACTGGATGATCTACACAGAAGGATTAAAGAAAAGTACAACACCGCCAACATAAATATATATAAAGGTCAAACGCATATACTGAGTAATACGATAGGGTTTCAAACATCACTTTCGGGAAGAGAGAAAGACATGGTCGAGCACTATAAGCAGATATTTCATCATTCTGGGATTCACTCTTTCTGGACAGAAGTGAGCAGCTCAATACGCCAGAGAAAACTTAAAATAAATATTGAACAAGAATTGGAAGAAAAGAAGGCTCCTAAACCACTCTCCACAAATATGCGTCTTATATTTTTTGTATTCGTTATATGTGCCCTGACGAGTGTCGCAACTTTTGTTATTGAGTACGCTGCAATTATTTTGAATGTCATTTCAATAGTACTCCGCTCTCTTTACAACCATATTCGACATGCAATATGTTCAATGCTCACTTGTCTTCTCATGGCTTTCAAGGGTTGTATATCTAATTTATATCACTTATAATTGTCAGAAATACGTCACAAATAACCATTCGAATGTAGTACAGTTTACACTATAAATCTCACTCCTTCAAATACATGAGTAGTAGGTTGGTCCATACCGAGCGCGGAGGTTTTATTTTGGTCTGTGGTACATGAAGTCGACTATTTCAAGACCTTTCTCTTCTCAAAATAGGTCAACGGAAAGTGTTTTGTGAGAAAAAAATTTCCGTTGAAGAGAAGGTGGGCAAGTCTATCTTCTATCTGAGTCTATTTTTTGGTAACAAGGGAAGGACACCATTAGGATAATCAAAATACCTCAAATAGATCATTACTTATCCAAAGTCCGCAACAATTAATTTACTTTTCAGTCAGTTGATTTGTGCAGAATGACAACATATGATGTCAAAAGCATCCAAATTTGCATAAAATTTTGCACATAATTCAGCCGGTTCTTTATGGAAGCAAACTTGGCTATGTATGATTTGAATTTATATATTCTTGTCTTGATTAGTTTTTAAAACAGCGCGCTAAACAAAATCCCACCTTGACGGGGTTTGATGAGTCAAATCTAACTTTACTCCGTGCAAGACAGTCAACAAAACAAAATCTAATTTGTAATATTGATTATAGAAATTATTACAAGAATGAAACAATCGTCAAAGTAACACGATAACACTTTTTACCAGGTAAGTCCATACTGTAAGAGAATGCAATATCAAAATGCTAATTTCGATTATGGCCGCATGGACCGCCGAACCTGGCCAGGACGGCCACCTGCAGTAACCTTGCTCCCGAATTGCGCATGGGCTCCCCTTCTAGCCTATTCTACGAGTTATAAAAACAACTCTAAAGATTATTAGTAAGGGGTAAATCTATTTTCTGGCATGGAATTTATAGAATTTCTTGTATAGAAGTTTGAGATTTAAAACGTTAAATATTTAGAGGAGTTTTTGAGCCTGACCGAGTACATTTTCGAAGAATTTAAGTGTTCAAGGTTGAAGCGAAAAATCAGACAGAAAGACTTCCAACAATTTTCTACAAACTAAATGGTAAATTTTAACTTTCCGATGAATATTTTTTCTATCGGACTAACACATTTTTATGGTTAAATCATTGCAGAAAATGATATCTCAATCCAAGGATATGTCAGAAGGTGTATCAAATGGATCTGTAAAGCGAGCTATTGAGGATGTAGATGAGAAAAGTGAAGCTAAACGAATTAAGTCAGATCATGTTAACGTATGGTTTTGTCATGCAAGGAGTGGGCCGTATGTATATTTGAATTATAATGACCGTTTCTCAAGCTTTCCAGTGGAGCAGAGTTGTAAGGTGCTCATGGATATTGCGAGATATTGGATCGCCACTCGTCAAAAGTATAGAACGTTGTTGGATACTTTGAATGAAATATTGATTATATCCATACATTTGACTTGGGAGATGTAACATTGTATCTTTTGATCGAATATACTTACAAAGAAGTCTAATCGTAATTTTTATAATTATTTTTGAGTATGGAACCACTATCAGAGTCTGCGTCGAGTGTGTTAGCAAAGTTTAGTAACCTAAACAATGATGAGGAGAAGGCTAAAAGAGCTAAACCAGAGTTAGCCAGGATATGGTTTCGGAAAACAAAGACGGATACTGATGTATGTTTGAAGAGACGTCGATACTTTCTAAGCCTTCCAATGAAGCATAGTGGCAAGGTGATGGAGGGCATTATGTTGTAAAATATTGGACTACGACTCATTATAAATACAGGCCAATGCTAGATGCATTGGGCGGAATATGTGCTGATATGGTAGAGCGCTATCAAAACGGGGATAATTTAATACTAAGGACATTAGGTTGTGAGGGGCACGTGAAGGCCTGATTTTAAAATTAGAGGCATTAGGTAATTTTATTTTAACATTAGGACTTAGGGCCATGAGGAGGTCAGATTTCCTCTTAAGCATTACGGGCATAGAGAGGTCAGATTTTCTCTTAAGCTTTACGGGCATAGGGAATCTTTTTTGATTCCTCAGCCTTTTGAAATTCTTCTTTATGTGAAGATTGTGAGACTTCTCAAACCCAAATCAATAAAGAGTTTTTTAAATGTTCCTCATTTGATTTATTAAACGGCAAACCAGGCACGGTAGCTCAGTGGTGAGAGCATCGGAGGCTTTATTCGAAGGTCGTGGATTCATTTCCCACCTCTGGCACTTTTTCTTTTCTGTGTGGTTGTGAGGGACTACAGTGTTGTATTGAAATTTGAGTTGTGCGCTTCCCAGAATTTATTTATTAAATTATTGTAATGGGGAACTTCACTAAAAATGTTTCATTTTCTCAACTCGCAGCATCCTTCGAATTTTTTTCTACAACTTATTCTCAGTGACCTCCTCCGTACAGAGAATTTTAAATGTGTTCAGGGTAGCTCAGTGGTGAGAGAATCGGAGGCCTTATTCGAAGGTTGTAGGTTCATTTCCCACTCCGGCACTTTATTTTTTCTGTGTGGTTGTGAGGGACTATAGCGTTGTATTGAAATTTGAGTTGTGTGCTCCCCAAAATTTATTTATTAAATTATCATAATGGGAAACTTCACTAAAAAAGATTTTCTCTTAAGCCTTAGAGCATAAAGAGGTCAGATATTTGAACTATCTGTTGACATTCGCAAATAGTTGGGAAAATCCCAATTTTTCACCCAAGCACTAGGTTATTTCGGAGCCATTTTTATTTTACTTACACGGAAACTTGATGTTAGAATGGGAATTGTGATTTGTTCCGAGAAATGAGTATGAATAACAAATTGTAGAAAAAATTGAAACCCGAGTGGGACTCAAACCCATCTCGTCTCCTATCCAGGGAGCTGTTCTACCAACTGAACTACCGGATCCCAACCTATCCACTCAAAGTTATTCAACTCAACTATGTGTCGCAGCTTTCGCTGCTTTTTCTATTTGAGGCCAACTAACTGTTGACATTCGCAAATAGTTGGGAAAATCCCAATTTTTAACTCAAGCACTAGGTTATTTCGGAGCCATTTTTATTTTACTTACACGGAAACTTGATGTTAGAATAAGAATTGTGCTTTGTTCCGAGAAATGAGTATGAATAACAAATTGTAGAAAAAAAGGTAAGATATTCTCGTAAATATTACGGGCATTCAAGGGAAACCTGATTTTGGATTGGAAATTGTGCTTTGTTCCGAGGAGTGAGTTAAAAATTGTGGTGACACTGATAAACAGACCCAGGACTTTTTATGATCACCAGACCAACCCGCCAAGGGGTACAGCGTCTGATATACCAATTTTCTAACTCAACTATGAGTGACAGCTTCGACGTTACCAAGTTCATGTTTTGCATTGTTGAGTCTGGATTCTATTTATTCTTTGGAATGGTTTATTGCCATGTCGCCTCCCCACACATGCCCTAGGCGCGGATTTTCCTCACCTTTCAATTATGTACATTTCGGAATTTTTAATAGCCAAACATTCTCTGTCAAGGATGAGGAGACTGGAGTGACGTCTGGTGGAGTGTGAGTGGTTTAAGCGGAACGACCACCCTTTACTCAACGACCTCGAATATCTACATACATAATCCATCCAATCTAATATCGGTTGCACAGAAGTATTCATTTTGGCATTACAAAATGTTAGGTAGACATAACAATCAAAATTTAATTGCACGTGAGCCACATCAGAGTCCGCCGTGGCACGCGCACCACGAACGACCTGTTAACAAAAACAACGTCGCGACAAAGACTCAAGGTTCGGTTTGGAAATCAAAGACTGGCTCGGTCCAAGATTTAAGGCCAGAATTTCTCAATGCATTTGACGTAATGTCACTGTTGACAGCGCAGACCAAAGCACACTGTAACATAGCACACACGTGCAATTGCATTTTGCAATGGTTATGTCACATTCAGATTTTGTCAGTATTAAAGATGTGACGATTATGTGGAACAATACTGTTGGTTTTGTAACACCCTCTACACTAGTAAAAGAAGAATTCCTAGATTCGAATATCGACACGACCAAGGAAGGAATGACTTTGGTTTATTTCCTTCCTGGATTCTGAATACTGTTCAGAGTTCAACTATGGACTCCGGTCTTTTCCTTCTGCGACAATCGGCTCATGTGACTGGACATGGCTTCTATTCCTCCTGGCAACAGAATTCTTGTTCCAGATTTTGAGTCTAAACAAACACTACGCACAAACGCTGGACACATTCAATTTTTTAATTTTGTTAAAATATTTTCTCTAAAAAAATGTTAATGTAAAAATAAAAATTATTCCGCTTACTTACAACTCAGCACGGGAAATGCGTTCAAAATTTTGCGCCAAAAATTTCGTGTTTTCAAGGATAAAAGAATAGAGTTTATATGAAACGGTTGACGAGGTATGCGTAAGAGGCGGAACATACGCACCATTCCAAACATTCGTGCCCCCCACCGTATCAACATTCATAGTTCTCAATACATCGGAGAGAATAGCGTTCAGATAGAGAAAGATGATCGTCAGATTCATAATTTTGTCCACAGGTTCTCGGCCAAATCCCAAATTCATAACATATCTAACTCAATTTTTTGAAGTCTAAATCCCCAACAGACTCAAGAAACTCAAAGACTTCTTTTCATCATTTTCTAACAAAGGCCTGTTACAGAAATAAATCGGACATTCAAATTTTTAATAAACACTTGAGTGCACAAGTTCATCCTAGAATAATTTGAACTCTAACATGATGCTAATAATTTGCACAAAATAAACAAGTTATCTGTTTAATAAATAAGCAGCCATTAAAATTTGGATTTCATGGCTAAATGGACGCTCGCTCCAACGTTGTTTCCAAAAAGTTGCCATACAGTAAAATTGTACTTAAAAAATTACAACTGTATGGCTGGAATATTACAAAAAGGCACAGAGTCAAAATCAATGGTTACTTATTTATTTATTTATTCATTGACAACATCCCAAAGGCAAGACTGAACTTTAGTAGAGTAAAGGACATTCTCAATGCATACCCTGGCGTCAAGCAATTTTTAAAAGCAGGTGGGCAAATTTCTCAAGAAACTGTGAATGTACGCGCAGGGACACTAAATTAAATTAAGAAAATGTTGTTGCGTCAGGTAGTGTAAGTTCTTAGAAGACCGGTGAATGTTTAATTCATGCTCTGCATGTACATGATGTACAGGGTGTCCTAAAACCCTTGCAATTACTTTTCGAATCGACTTGCTCATTCACAATCTTCGGTTTATTTGATTTGGTGATAAAGACCACATTCATGGCAGATTAGTCTTGCATGTAAAGGGTGGCCAAAAAGTACCCATAGATCCGAAATAATACCTTTAATATTTTTAGTTACAAAATTCAGAAATACCCATTCTGTTCAGAAAGCGATATTGTAAGTTTTGACGTATCGTTTTTGTGTGTACCTTGCGCGGCGCCCGCTTGGCATAAATATGCAGGCTAGCCCATCTTGAAATTATCAAAGGAGCAGATGGAGTATTAAATCGTAATTGCGAAGCAATAGTGTTATCTTTCTGGATTTCAAATCCAACAATAGACACCAGTCGTGTGGTGCAATGGTGCCATAATTAGGTAGTCTGGATGTTTTAGTAGAATGCGAGACGTACAATAATGAAATATTGCTTCGTAATTTTAATAAACTATCAAATAAACTTCGTAAGGCGGATAATGTGCGAAATGACGCTGCGGTGTTGACATGAACACTGATCTGTCAGTTAAAATGCAAACTGAAAAGAAGCGACCCACTTTTGATAAGATGTAATGTTTATCCGCTATGAAAAGATCCGACTCCTCACATCTCCTACTAAAGTACTTTGCTGAAAGGTACAGGTACTAATCAAATGACTGCTTAGATGTATCACTTGTTTTGTGCGAATGTGAATCTTGAAAGTTGTAGTGTGGTTGTGCATTTTTGAAATACAGTTGCAATGCTTCTCGCGTATGAAATATAATAAGCTGCTGGTCATTTTGATCGCTGATCCAACCATCATTTTGATGTCTTTCCTTATCTCGACCAGACAAGGCAAGGTGGCGATTCCAAGGCCAGACAAGAAAACGTAAAACATTGTGAGGATTGATGAACTCAATGAAATAGAAATGTGTCCTTCACTTTGTTCTCCTTTTCGTTACTTCGCCAATTTCACGCCCAAAACGGTCAATGATACTTCCAACTGTTATAGCTATTACATTGTAGGTAAAATTCGAATTATGATCCTGCGCCAGGCCCGTAACTAAGGGAGGGCCGGGGGGGCCTGGCCCCCGGGCCCGAAGGGCCCGGCAGCCCGAAAGATTTTGCGATTTTTCCAAATTTTGAACAAATTACCTTGTTGAGAAAATTATTTGATAAGCTTGCAAATAAAACCACAAAGCGTATAATAACATAATATTGTGAGCAGAACCCGCCAGTCTCATTTCCCCCCGTTCCAAACTCGCATTGAAAGTTACAAACTTTCAGAATGAGCGCGACTTTTATTTTGTCAAAAGCGCTGTGGTCTCTATTTTTCTGTTCTTTTGAGTTGACCTAACGGGAAAATAAAGTGCAGGAAAAGCTTTCCAAAAATGAAGAAAACCGTAGATAGTGGTGCGAAGAAAAGAACGAAGAATAAGCTAGCACAAGTAGAAGCTGTAAAAAATACGAAAGACATATCTACATTTTTAATAAAAAGGCCAAAATTCCAGAAACCAGGAAATGAAGATATTACGGACACAGGTGGAGAGACAGAAGAGGATATGACAAATGAAATTGGTAAATTATATTTTCAAATAATTTTTTATTACGGCTAAAAATTTCAGCGCTCACTGTTGCCAATATTCTGACGTAAAATGGACAATTTTGTGAACTAATAAATGTAACCCGAAATAATTTTGTCTGAACTCAGATTCCGCAATGGCACAGAGTGAGCCCCTTGCCACACATTTGGAGTCAAGTACCGGTCCGAACAAAAGAGAAAATTTTGGTGAATTTGAATCAGAATCCTCACCACCTGAACCTGGCACGAGCTCGTCAAACTTATCTGTTCAAACAAACTCTGAACTAGTGTATTTGAGTCATGCTAGAAGCGAATCAGAATCGCAAGGAAGTGAGTAATTAATTAAGTGTACAAAATGATTACCAAAAATGATTTAAGAACTCGTCACTCACTAATTCTAAATATATTTGGAATCGTAAACACAGTCGTATTTTTTTTACTTGTAGGCGCAACACCACTAATTGTCGGGATCGATTAGAACTCAAGTTACCCAACCGACTGTGGGCATTTCACTCCACTTATTCTATAGCCGTCAAGGTCACTCGCCAAAGAAATTCTTAGATTTTGACCTTGCCAACCAATCGGACCATTTCCCCAGAAAGATCAAGATAAGAAAAAACGCAGTTTCTCAAAAACATATTATGAAGTCAAACAAACCACAGGTTTAAGGACACCTCATACTTGGCTGTGCAACTCTTCAATACTTGATAAGGCTTATTGTGAACCATGTTGGCTATTCGCAAATCGATCAGATCAGCACTTTCGGAAAGAATGGGTAGAGGGAATTGACAATTGGAAACACTTGAGTGTTAAGATCGAACGCCATGAAACATCCAGCTCTCACCTCAGGTCAATGTTTGCAAAAGTAAACTTCACCTCAGGAAATAGCATTGACATGGAACTGGAGAAACAAATTCAGTCGGGATTCTCTTACTGGCGGCAGATTCTTCAACGAACATTTCAAATAATATTGACCTTGTCCAGTGGTAATATGGCCTTCAGGGGAGACAAAGAAAAACCGGTAGGTTCGTCAAATTCCAAGGGCAACTTTCTGAAGCTGGTAACATTACTCTCAAAATTTGACCCGGTATTGGAGAGTTTAATTGAGAGCAATGAGCAGAAGATAAAATATCTAAGCCCGCTAATTCAAAATGAGAGTATCTCTATTCTTTCGTTCGACCTAAAGCTTTTGATTTGTGAGGAAGTCAACGAGTCTCCTTTTCTCTCACTGATAGTAGATTCCACTATCAATATTCGAAAAGTAGATCAAATCAGTGTTGTTCTCCGATACTGTGTAGTCTTGAACAAGCGCATTGAAATTAAAGAGAGTTTCTTGGGCTTTTTTGAAACTCAGAATCAAAGTGCCGGAGGTTTTGAAGAAATTGTTCTGAATACACTGGAAAAGAATACGATCAAAATAGAAAATTGCTGAGGTCAGGGTTACGACGGCGCTTCAACAATAAGTGGCCACATAACCGGACTACAAACAAGGATTAAGGCAAGGTCCAAAAATGCTGAGTATGTTCATTGTGCGGCCCATAATTTAAACTCGACAATTAGTGACGGTAGGAAAGCAGCTCCAAGAGTTTAAAATTTCTTTGATATTCTGCAGTGTTTATTCACCTTTCTACACTCTAGTGTGTGCCGCTGGTCAATTTTGGAGAACATCTGCAAAGAAGCTTTTGTAAATGAGACGAAACCGGAATCGTATAAGCATTCCCAACTTCATAAAACAACATTAAAAAAGCTGTGCGAAACACGCTGGGAAGCGAGACACAATTCCGTTTTTGCTGTCAAGTTCCGATACATTGAAATTTTGAAGGCGTTGACGAAAATTATTTTGACATCGAAGAAGTCTGATGAAGTCAATACAGCAATTGGGATCAAGAAAAAACTTGAAAATTTTGAATTTGTGATTTTACTTGTATTCTGGGAAAAGATTCTAAGGCCTTTCAAGCTCACATCCAAGAAAATCCAGAATGCTGATATGGATATTGGGGTATGCTTGAAGTACTGGCTACAATCATTATCTGAACTCAAAAATCTTCAATTACAACCGGATATTGTCTTCAAGCCAAAGCCTTAGCTCAAAAATGGGGCGTACCTGCGCAGTTTGATAAAAAGCGAACAATGAGGAGGAAACGTTTTTTTGACGACGACGACGAGATTGGAGCCGAGGAACCGAATGTTTTGAAATCCCCTGAAGAAAAATTCAAGTCCAACATTTTTGAGCTAGTACTATCAAAACTACTACAACAAATACAGGAGCGATTTGTTGGTATACGAGAAGTATACTCCCTATTTGATTTTCTGACACCGCAAAAGCTATCATCTTTAACGGACGAGGAACTCACTAAATCTGTGTATGACTTCCGCGTAAAGTACGAGAAGGATTGCTCCAGTAATCTGCTGGAACAGTTACTAAGTTTTGTATCTTGTATGAGAGACGAACTGAGAACAATGAAGACAATCAAGGAAGTTGCGAATTGCTAGCTAAAATATGATATAACAGATTCCTTTCCGGATTTATATTTAGCTTGTCTCCTTTTCTTAACCAGTTACAGCCGCGTCAGCAGAAAAATCCTTTTCGAGGCTTAAACTGATTAAGAACTATCTCAGAAATTCGATGACACAAGATCGTCTCACGGATTTGGCCATACTAAATATAGAACGTGCAAGAGCCGATGAACTTGATATCGCCAAATTGATCACACAGTTCGCTAATGCTGAGGCTAGGCGTCGACCTATTATTTAGGTTGGTTTTCAATTGTTATCACGTTGAAGTTATCTCGTTCATGTTTGAGAGCGATGAATTGTTTTATTGTTTTAGATAGATGCAAATAAACAAGTTACTATAGAACATATTCGAGACTTTAAAACTAGAACTTTATTTCTAAGCCGTATCCTTCTGTCTTCCTAGATTAAGAGAAAAATATTGGGCGTGAAAAAATGTAGGCAGGGGGCCTTTCGAAATTCTTGCCCCCCCCCCCACGAATTTTTCATAGATACGGTTGTTCCGACTGTTTACCCGACCCTGCCCCAACTGACTTCAAGGAATGATGAGAAAATGGAACGCTATCAAAGTTATTCTTTTTTAAATATAAATCAAATAATATTTAAATAATATTTAATTATTTTATTTATTTTGACAGATCAGTGAGGAGGAGACAAAGAAATGATGGCAGGCAGAAAATAAAAGATTAGTCGGAGGACGTCAACGTCAACAATTCAGAGAGCAGGTGTTACGAGGTAAACATGACTTTTTTATGACCGAAATTTTTATTCAGTCTTCGTTTTCCAAAATTGCCTAGAAACGGAATACAATATCATTTTGTTAAAGAACAGTTTCAACAAACCTGACATCCAGATTAACACTTTTTAAAATTGCACACTTTAAAGAACGAAAGGGGTCACAATTTCTTGTACGGATACGATGGTGTCGAGTGTCGACTGTTGGGAAAAGTTAACCTGTTTTGCAGATTCTTAGGACGTGAGGTAGGGTCTCATACTCGTTACACAATCTGTAACGGTTTTGTCCTAGTCCTAGGCAACATTCACAACGGTGTTATATTAGAGGTCATTTAAAAGCAATAAATTTAAAGGAATTCTAATTTTTTGTCGAACAGATGTCAGCTACTGGTGAAGTCATTAGAAAGGAATACAAGGTTGAGACTGAATATGTGAGACATGACTACTCAGACGTGTACCCTGCTGGCATGGAGGAACCAGGGATATCGAACGACATCCGCGTTGGAAAGACGACGTTAAAAAAAGATTCCTTTTGCCCTTCACCATTTGAGTACATTCCAATGGCGTCATCACCTCAATTGTCTTTCCGTCCAGAAAGTCCGAGTGACCTGGGTCACTTTGCCATTGCTAAAGACATGAAGGAAGAAGGGTTCAGTCAATTCGCAGTAGAAGCAAACGTAAAGGTCCGTTTATTGAAGAATGGGGCTTCTGGTTATATTTCGTTCTTATCTGGTTTCAGAATTTGTTTTCTCGAATCTTTAATTTTTCGTTTTTTTTTGGTTATTTTTATGCCTTGTGTCGACTGTGAATTAATTTGACAGTTTTTATTTATTTTGCACATAGGTGGAAGACGTCCGTGAGGGAAATGAATTTGCAGAGCCATTAATTTTAAGAAACGGTCGGTATCACCAAACAGCTCCAAATCAAAAGCGTCGAAAGGTAAATCTCCGAGTCAAGAGCGACGGATCAAGTACATCGATCAAAAAGCTAGTAATCAAAACAGTCGGCAAATCTGAAACTTCGAATTCTAAGCGTCGAAGGGAATCGACGACGCCGAATGAAGATGGCCGAAACAAAAACCGTCCAAGCAAACCGGAAGCATCGACGCCGAAATTAATTGTTGAAGTGGAAAAAATGGCTGCAGACATAAAAAGGAAGCCACTGAAATGTGAGATTTGTGAGAGATGTTTTATTTTACCTCTGACTTTCCGTGCACACAAGAAACTTCATGAAGGGTCACGAAAGTATGAGTGCGAGACATGTGGAAAAAGTTTCTCTACATTGCCACATTTAATCGGACACAGTAAGGCGCACAATAAAGAGAAGAAATACAAATGTGAGACATGCGGAAAATGTTTTACACACAATTACACGTTAACTAAACACAAAACCATACATACAAAAGAGAAACCCCACGTGTGCGACATCTGTGGCGTTGGCTTTGCAAGATTGAGGAGTCTAAATGTTCACAAAACTATTCATAATGGAGGAAATAAGTGTGGAACACGTGGCAAGTATTTTCCAACTCGACAACTTTTGAAGGAACACACGAGAGTTCACACGAGAGAAAGACCACACACATGCGAGACATGTGGGAAAGGTTTCTTTACTTCGAGCCAATTAAGTAAACACAAGATTTACCACATGAATTTGGAACCAGTATTCAAGTTTTTAAGAAATGACGATATTTACCCGCAGACTGGGATACATGGTTTTCTGTTGTTCACTTGTTCACTTGTTTGATGTGTATACATTATATTAATATTAACATTAATTTTAAGTTAGTTAAGTTAGTTAAGTTAGTGAGTAGTCTGTCCCCGTGGCTTAAAGAACACGTATGTGAAATCGGTCTGACAGTTAAATAAATCAAATCAAATCAAATCAAAGTGTGAGATTTGTGGGAAGGGATTCATTGTTGAAAGACTTTTGAGGAGACATCACAAAGAGGCTCACACCGTTAACTCAGCACTAGAGAATCCACGGCCTTACAAATGCGAAACATGCGGAAAGTGTTTTACAAATAATTCCGTCTTAACTAGGCATAAGTCCACACATACTGGAGAAAAACAGTTTGCGTGTGACGTATGTGCCATACGCTGTACCACAGCCTCAAGTTCAAAAGAACACAAGAAACTGCACACTGGAGAGAAGCCATTTGAGTGTCAGACTTGTGGAATGAAGTTTTGTAATATTTTGCGTTTAAGAGCACACATGAAACGGCATAGGGGAGGAAAAGCTGATTAAAATTGTGGAAAGAATATCTCAGATTAATGTTTGGAAGTGTACAGGGTGAGCCGAAACAGACGTACTATTCGCCCTAATTTATTCAATTTTGACTTTACCTAAAAAGTGAGATAGCCATTTAATTCCAAATTTAATTGCGCGTCTTATAAGCCGAAATCATTTTTTTGAAATGTAAAATGCCAAAAATTTCAAATTTTGATTGAAATTTCTTGAGATTTTTTGTATTCGAATTATTTTTTTATTTCTGTCATATTTTAAAAATCTCAAGTTTTTGCTTAGTTTCTGTTCACAAATGTATGACTAACCGCAAAGCCCCTATTCCACTGACGCAAGACATGCGCGAAATAAAGTCTTGCATGCAATGTGTTGCGAAATTAGAAAATGGTTTTATCGGTGCAAGACTGAGAAAAGTTTCGCGCGCCCCTGCGCACATCTCACCCAAGACATTGCACGCAAGAAAGTTGCATGAGTGGAATACGGGCTTAATGTAATCAGAACGCTAGAGATGATACTGTAGAGCGAAAGTGTATATAAAATTAGATGATTGGTCATTTTCCTACTACAAGTCAAATTATGACTTACTACATTTCTTAAAGGTGTTAAGTTAATTGCTTCGCTTCCATTCTCAAATGTATGACTCACTGTAATGTACTCAGAACGTTCGAGTTACTGTTAAATAAAAAAAATGTTCATAAAAGTCATAAGTTTTCAGGAGATGTTTTTCAAACTCAAGTGATGCATACTCCAATTCATACGTTCTCGGTCATTCAATTACGTCTCATGTTCTCTCACACAATTCTCTAACCCACATTCCAGCAAGTGAAAAAGATGCAGATTGAATTAGAAATGAAATTATGAAAAATTAATCACAGAACGTTGTTTTCATGTATCAAATTGACGATATCAACGACCATAGTCTGTCCATGTTGAACATTTGCATGAATTCTGTACAAAATTGTTTTCCAAAAATAAGACAGTAAATAAAATTAGAGCAGTTCAAAGTTACACCCAAACTAGCGAAAGGGAAAATGTGTTCCGCGAGTGGGGACTTTATCAAAAAGTTCAGAATATCATAAATTAGAAAGAAAATATTGCAAAGGAAAGACGTAATAATACGTAATAGGAAAGACGTAATAAGACGTCTTTTTCTGAGGCCAATAAAGTTGTCTCCTTGTTTGACTGCCTCATCTAATCCTCAAAATAGATTGCGAGTATACCTTGTGAGAAGCGTATCATCATAGTATATTATAATTTCCTTACAGATTTGAAATTCAACACATTGAGAAGAAAATGGTGACAAAGGGTAGAGCCAAGATGACAATTAAGAATGCCCATGTACGGTAGTATACTGTGGAATATGGCTGTATATCCAACTTCGTTTCTTCTTCTTCGTATAACATCGTATTATTGACACAATTGTAAATATTCCAATGACTACAGCCGCAATTATAGCTCGCCGTGGTTGGCAAAGTGACTTGACTTTTTGTTCAAATAAATAAGGATTTGATCCTATTCATTCCAGTTAAGTTCATCAACTGTGTCATTTTATTAAACAAATGCA
>JAQGCA010001380.1:0-17901 GCA_034698945.1 Protaphorura quadriocellata
TTGAGCAGAATTTAGCAAATTCTGCCAAAGTGCTCAAGTGCTCAAGTGCCCAACTGCCAAGCATGAAACTGAGTTGCAATAATGATTTCTCTCCCAAGGTGATTGCACTTGCATTAATAAATGCAGAAGTTGTTGACATTGGATGGAGAAATTTTGGCACAAAATTTAATGTTGATGCCAATAAGAAAAACTTCCTTTTATAATATTTTCATCAAAATGCAGATATGCGAATTGCACTTCGGTAATCTTGACAGATGTTTTCCTGTGAAATTTCTTTTTTAACAGAAAGTAAACTGACTGCATTTCACTGCTCGCCACTTGGTCGCTTGCACAACAGTCTAAAATCCTAAAATGGTTACGACGTTTTAGCTGTGATTGTTGTGGTCAGAATAAGCTTCTTAGAAGTCATGTGATGCTAAAGTTGTACTAGACGGATGTTCCCCGAACTTTATACATAAGAACTGGTATTTTTATAGTAGCGAGAATTCTGAGTCTATATGGATGACTGTAAGAATCAATATTAATAAAAACCAAAGTTTTCATAATGTGTTTTCTAATCCTATGTAAGCCTTGAGGTGAGTGTTCGATCATTTCAATATGAAGAAAGCTGATTTGCAGAATCGTGGAGATGTGACTGTGACATGAGCAATTTTTATTGAATTGGAAAACCGGTTTTCAAGTGGACTGAATCAAACCCCGTCTGTGTACAACATGGCCCACCAGAGAAACATAAATTTTTAAAATTCTGACTGCATCTTGAAGTTTGCCAAAACTTTTAGCCGTAGGAAAAAGCAAGGTGGGAAATGCACGTGAATTGAACCCCCAAATTATCAAAGTCATTCCCGCAATAACGTTAAGCTTAACTGCATTACTAAACATTTTCACACTAAACACTCCCTACCTGTGGATTAAAGAAAATCAACTTTTATGCTGTCTATTGTATGAATGTTTGTTTATAAAGAAGCCACTTTCACTCCTTGAGTATCAGTGGTCCCCAAGTGTTTCGCGAAGGTGCACAAGAAAACTTAATGAAAATGTGATTACATTTAAATAAAAACAAGAAACAATTTACTTCGTCCCACCAGTTCTTGATCAAAAGTGTGTCAGAATCATCTTTCTGACTGAGTGAGTTTAAGGTACAGAACTACATTGCAGTTGATGAGGACGACACAATACGTTTTAGTGATCTTCTGTGACAACAACACACACTTCCGTTCGTCCATGGAAATTTATTGATTTTGGGCAATAAGTGATCAACTCAAAAATGGATCCTCGGATAATTTGTGCTTTGTTACTGGTGAGTACAAAATACATAGGAAATTACAAATCGAAATTTGGATTTACAAAACGAAATTCGGATTCATGTGTGGTAGCTCGAAATGACAGAAATCATGTTTATTTCGTCTAGGTTGTGCTGCTTTCATTTGTATCATGTGAGGACAGTTCGTCAAAGGAAGTCGATCCGAATGAAGGTACAGAAATAAATTTAATTCTCTTTGACTGGGGGTTGCGTTTTCAGAAAGATAGAAAAACGCAGGATCTTTTACACTAAATAATTCATTCAAACGTCAGAAAACTATTGTGGGTCTTTTCTCATAGTCCATTTCGTAGTTATTGTAGAGAATTAATAGAACTCCCACTTGGTTGGTCAAGGCAATGATAGTGCGAGTAAGAGAATCACCATGCATGCTAGAAGGGTCAATTGAGTAATGGCTTCAACAGCAAGCGGTAGTACACATCGATACAACTGTGAATAACTTTTAGTCGTCTTATTGTCTCTCTGTCATTAAGAAAAAAATACGAAAGCACAGTCACGAACGCATAGTTCCGTTGGACAGTGATAGTTATAAAATACTTAACATGGACTCATGATACTTTGGGTTGAAATTATGAGCGGAGCAAAACGTGAAAGATACACTTTAGACAAGTCTTTTGATTTTTGACTGAGTAGGTCAGTGAAGTAATCCGTCAATTCATGTGGAACGTAACCTTAAATCTACAACAGGGTTGGTTTTTAAAACTTGATGCCAACAATGGATACTTTAATGCAAATTGCGTATGTAATACATTTCATAAGAATGGAAGTTAAAGCTTAACATTAATTTATCCGATCATGAGTCGGACATTGTCAACCACACTCGTTGTACACGACTTGTTCATATATTCCTAGACATTACTTAAACCGGTTAGGTTTATTGTCTACATCTTTTCATTGTATAAACAGACTCTGCAATGTTCCGGTTTTTTAGCAAGTCGTAGATCAGGTTTAACGGTAATCCTCTATAGTGATATGATAATCTTCCAGACTAATTTGCATAAGCTGTAATGGAATTTTCATTTCCCCAATAGCAATAATACTTGAGTTACCAGTTCTGATCATGTTGCTTAATCGCTTAGTCATGATACGATTATATGATGCCAATTAAGAGATACAATTGACTTGGTCGTCGAGTTGATTAATTGAATACCTGGCATAACCGAACTTATAAATAGTGTTTCCTGTTTTCGCGGTTCCGATTTTGCATACAATGTATTGGAGCGTCTCGCGTACAACACTTAAAGTGAAAATTTGAGTCCGTGATATTTCAATATGCCATTATCTCGGAGCGGTTGTTTTCGAGAAATAAACACAATTACCCATTGAGCAATTAAATGTTATCGTGACCCAAAGAAATATATTATCACTAGAGCGTTTAGATGGGATGGTTCTCAAGATTCTATAGTTTTCGAATGAACCTGCCACGTTTCTTCAAGCAACTTGCAAACAAAATATTAGTTTGTGTGCATCTTAAGCTGCTCGATGGGCTTCCGAGAGGTGAATTTTGATAAGATAGAAGTCTGTTCCTGACAATGTTTTAATTTTCACCGATTTGAATAAAGAATTGAATTTCTTCGAAGATAAGATAAGATATGAAGATAATGGTCGTCCATAGATTTAAGTAAATGTGAACTGGTTAAAATAAATTACGAGCCACGTTTGTTTCTAGGTGTCCTGTGGGGAGGTGTAACTGGAGAATAATTTACGCCAGAGTTTTCTTAAACATTGAAATATGACATAACTGATTCATAAATTTACTGTTACAGATCCACAGGAAGTAAATCGAAGTACAAGAAGCATTGGTAACATTGCCAGACTACTCCTTGGAGGTACTTATCTTACAGTTCAGTTAGGTATTACCAGCAAAACATTGTTACATATTGCACATAATACGGGCTCGTTTCCTCTCTTGTCCAAACACCTTTCGCCATGTGCTTTTCATGTGCTGATCTTACTTTTGCTGTCTTTCTGAAACTATTCGGTATATATGTATTATGCACATAAGTGAATATTAGCTTTGTACAATCGTCAAGACCTGAAGATAGTAGGTGTGTGCTCTAAATTCAAGCTTGAAACTAATTGTTTGATCTCATAGTCATAGTCACTTGTTACCGACAAAAACTCGAAGCGCGGATGGACCGAAACGATTCGACAAGTCAAATTGATTTAAAATTACATATTTTGTAACCTCTCGTAGAAAAGTCCGGGCTTCTGCTATGTCACTTAAGCGTGGTTCATTATATTACTTTCAGAATATTCCATAAATATGAGAATAGCACCATCCAGCAGACGTATGCGAATTTTTTTTGCAGTGACTGACATTCAAATGTATTTATCCAAAATTACAGGTTCTTGCCGGCTTGAGTTTAATGATACCTCAAATAAAATAAAATTTATTTCCGCCCAGGGAACGCACACCCTACAGACCCCAGAAAATATTTGATGGAATTAACTACTTTCGGTTTCTAATGCTTGGCCTAAACAAAAGAACTAACTAACTAACTACTGTCAGTCTTAGATGAAATAATATTAGAAGATAGGAACTTATTTGGGGTATGGATAATAATATCTCGTACTTGACAGAGCAATCAAGGAAATTGTTTTGTAATATAGATTGTAATATAGATTGTAATATAGATTGTAATAAACCTCGTAATCTAGTACCTAATGTACCTAATAATATTCCAAAACAATATAGCACTCGTATTTTCACATTGCTTCTGTCTTCAATCTATCTGCTGCTTTTGTGTGCTTTCACCGTTCCCAATAACGATGTACAAAGAATCATATGTATTAACAACTTTTTTACATTTGACTTTCCTATGATCAAATTAATTAATGGAGAAATAGATTTCCTGTACAAAGTCTCCCAATTATGTTTGAACTGTACAAAAATTATTTCCATTCATGTGTGTCCATGAACCCCAAGAAAAAATTCACACGATCACATCCCTTAGAAAATACAACGGCATGAGTAGTTTAGTACTTGTTTTGACTGTTATTCACTCAAATCCAGAATCCTTTTTTGCGAGGCCAATCTCAGAGTAAAGAATAATTATATGTAGTATTTTAAATGTCAATACTGTCAAGCTTTTCACTCGGTGGTGACAGGAACATTTTAAAAAATCAAGAATTCTTTCCTCTGAGAGTTTAACCCGTCTCTATGTTTGCAATAACTGAACAAAAATATTTAACATGATAAATAGGCAATGTCCCTCCAGACCACCCATTGGTAAAATATCCAGATCCAATCTATTCATCATCATCTACTCCAAATAAAGTCATTGCGGCAGTGCCTGGTATGAATGGCGTCCGAACTGATGCCACCATTCAACAGCACCAGCAACCGGTAAGTTCAGCTTCCGTTGGTGCACCCGTACCAGCAGTTTCTTTTCCCCCGGTTGGAGGAAACCTTCAAGGCGGAGCTTATACGCCACTACAGCATAATTATTTGGCGCCACCACCACAGCACCAACATCAACATCAACAACAAATCCAGCAACATGTCCAAAACCAACACCAACAACACCAGCAACAGCCGCCTTACAATCCCTCACCACCACAACCACCAAACCCAGGTTTCCAACAGGCGACTTCACAATGGGGACAGCCACAGCCCAATAATTACCAGCAACCAAATCAACAATACCCCGCTGCACCAGCCTACCAAGGTGCGCCCAATTTCAATCTTTAGATATTTTCTAGCAATGCTCTGACAGGTAGTTGTATAATGTACTTACACATTTTTATAGAGCAGCACAAGCAACAGGCCCAAAACTCGAAGCCACAACTTCCGGTTTCAACTCTCCAAGCCATTCTTTCAACCCCGCGCCTATCTCCTACAGCACTCCGGCGAATTCTTACCAAACTCCGGGAAACACATACCCTGCCCCTCAGAACCCTGTCGGGTTCAATGAACCGGGAGGGCATTACCCACCGTCTGGGCCATCTCCAAACGGAGGAAATACCTATCCGACGAATGGAAACACTTACGATTCATCCAGAGGTCAGTACCCTCCTCAACAGGCACAAGGGTCAGGGCCAGGGTACCAAACACCGAACCAACAGCAACCTAATTATGCTCATGGACCGACTCATCAAACCCCTTCGAACTCTTACCAAAACCCATCGCCGCAAGGGTACTCCCCCAACGGAAATTCGAATAGTGGACAAGTCAATTCATACTCTGGATCAGCCAACAGTTATCACGGCTCCGGGCATTCGAGTCTAAACCCGGCTCCATCGTATAATACTCAGATTACTTCGAATCATATCCAAGATACTAATTATAATAACCCACCTCCTCCCTATAGTAATAATCACCCATCCAGTGGGTACAACCCTCCTTCTCCTAGCTATGCTCCTTCCACTGGTAATCCTCCGCCACTGCCCCCCAGTAATAACACTCCCCCCTCCTCAAGTTATAACCACCCCAGTTCAGGTCCATCCTACAATCCATCATCCTCTTGGCCGAGTTATAATGCAAACCCCCCACCACACAACGCTCCTCCCTCGTCCAATGGACCTTCTTCTGGGTACAATCCTCCTCCCTCGTCCAATGGACCTTCATCTGGGTACAATCCTCCTCCTCCAAACCACAATTCCCCATCCTCAAGCTATAACACTTCCCCATCCAATTATAACCCTTCCCCATCCAACTATAATTCCCCATCACCGAACTACCAAAGTAATTCCCCTGCGTACAACGCACCTCCGTCCAACTATAATTCCCCACCTTCTAATTACAACCCTCCCCCAAGTTCCAGCTATAATGGTCCATCCAAAAATTATGACGGGCCACGTCATAAAACCTTCCCTCCCCAACATAGTAAAAACCCCCCACCTTATAAGACCTACCCTCCCCAACATAGTAAACTCTCCCCAAGTCCACGACCAAAGGATTACTCAAAAGAGACTTACCGGTCTAGATATCCATCAAGTCAAGACTACCGTTCTTCCAGTCACCCATATGACTCTCCAGCACCTGGATATAGCAGTCATTCCCCATCTTATAAAAGTCCAAGTGTAATTCTATCTCACCCAAAGCGTCGCCCGAGCTCTGAGCAACCGAGTCGGGAGACCGGTGGAAGTTATAGCGGTCGCACGAAGTCAAAAACTGCAGGAAGCACAACCTACAGTCCAACGAAAGGAGACTACCGTTCAACAGCATCTTACGAGAAGCAACGTTATAAACCATCCTCGAAGCCTTATGGACCACCTTCGAAGTACACCTCCGCAGAGTCCTACCGATCTTCCAAATCGAGCCGTGAATATCGAGGACCCTCACCTAAACCAGAATACAGTAGTCGTTACAGATCAACGAGTTCGTCTACTCGGCCACCGAAACCTGATTACAACACGAGTCCCAAGAAACCGTACACGACTTCTAAGGAACAAGAATACAGAAGGGGTGGTCACAGTCAAATTCCAAAACCCGTAGGGAGCCAAGCACTTAAGGTTACTTACAAAGTCCCGACGACCAGCTATGAGTCTCACTCAAAACATGAATCACCCTATACTTATAAAGCACCAAAGGACACCTATGGTCAAGGGCATGATGGAAGCTACCGTCCACCAACCCCGGTTTACAGTTCTCCGGTTAAAAATCCCCCTCCTCCCTTAAGTTCGTACCGAAGTGAAGCTCAGAGAATGAGTGACGATTACAATCGACAGACTCAGAGTGCCCGTTATTCTGACTCACCCGGTAAAAGTTACCTTGTGGACGGTGCGAGGAGAACAGGAAAAGCACTTCCGGTTACTCCGGTCAAACCAAAACCAAATGCAATAAAATCTGTGGTGCCAGTGCCTTCAACATACAGGCCGAGTCGAGCAGCAGAAAATGAGTACCTTGAGGGATTCACGCCCTTGAAATTTGCAAGGAGTAGTCCTGTAGAGAAATACGTAGACTCACCCATAGACACTCAAGGGCTTCCAAAAGTGAGTCCTAATATTGTCCCTTCAGTTGCAGTGTTCCATACGTCGTACATAAAAAAGTAAGGAAACAACTAGCATGCGAGGAAATGGTTTTGGGACAGAAATGGGTACCACAGTACAGAAGCACTAAATTACGAACAAAGTGGGTTTGTAGACTAATCACATTCAGGATGAAACAAATCATAATTCAAAATAGTAAGGATGATTGAAAGTGAGAAGAAAAAGGATGAATGGAAAGTTATTTTTTTATGTATACGCACGAAAACACACATGCGACTTTCATCACGTCCGCAATGATGAACTACCGGCCGGCCGGTCATACTTGGATGTTTTTAACCCGTTGTGAAAGTGAAATTTTTCTAGATTTGTTTTCGTGCCAAGTTAACTTATCGCTGACCTAATGACGGGGAAAACTTGCGATTCAACTTCTACCCATAATTGTGAAACGTCAAAATATCAGGTCACACCATGAGAGCAGAAACTGGTTGTCTGACCACTGACACACAAAAATCCGAGTTTTTAATGTTATAAGAGTTTGGTGGATGAGTTGCCTTGCCTGTGTCTTCTTGGTTATTTGTCTTCAGCAACTAACGTACAAGAAGCAAACCCCTCTTGGGAAATCAAGCTTTTTTATTTCGTCTGCCTCCAAAAGGGCGTCATTCATAAAACAGGATAGGAGAAGAAAAAATTAATGTGGAGCGTGGACTCCTTTGTATTACATTGAACGTGACCTTCATCCGTTTCAACCAACCACACTGCAACTGCACAGCTCCTATTTGTAGTTGAAATGTAGTAATTTATATAAATGTGCTAAATATTTAATTTTTTACGCTTCCGATTACAACTTCCTTCTCAACTTTGTCTGTTTCGAACGCAAAACGCACACGGGTCATGAAGTATATTTGACAAGTTTACTAGTGCGTGGTGTAGACTGATTATTTACTCTTAATATTATTTTGTATTGTTCTGCATGATTTCCCTGTGAAACATCACTCGCACAATCCATGTTTTTGATGAAACCGACTGAGATATTTATGAAAAGTTTCAGGGTAATCAGTCACATTGTTTCGGAATCGTGCGTTACTATTGTTGTTAATTAGTTAAATCAAAAAGTATTTTTGTTGTTGTTTGGTCGTAAGTATTTTCCCATGTCATTACTACTACGGAATTTTGTGTGATATGGATTGCAATAAAGAGTGACGATTTTTGAGGAATGCCGCTGTCTTGGTTTATTGACTTTGTAGATGATTTATGAGAATTGGGTATAAGGCTGAGTTAACAGTTATTTCTGACAGGTATGGCCGAAAATAAATGATGACTGGAAGAGAATTAAAGCCTTTTGGTGCTTGTAATTTTATCCTTGCTGTGCATACAATCAGGTAGGAACAAATTTATTCGTTATCGCAATTTTCCTCATTGGAAACTACCACAATAATTATCTTGCACACAGGAAGCAAAATATGAACCCCATAAAAAACAAAATGTAGAGGTATAAATATAACGCAAGAAGATCGAGCCCTAAAATCCGACAGAAGAATTTCCGTTTGCTATGTATTAACTTGCTTTTCTCACTTTCTTGTGAGTCATGCATGAGAAAATCAAACATCATTTATGAAATTATGAATGTTTACAGTAGTATGTTTGTTTGTGCCTTTATTATTAGAGTAGTTTTAACAAACCAAGAGCAAAACTGAGAAAATTTTCAGCTTCTGGAATATTGGTCACGGAAGTTTTCAATTCTAATTGACACTGAAGCCAAGCTATGGAATAAATTTTGACTTTTAATAGGATTTGACGTTAAACGCACTGTGAAACAAATGTGCAGTTCTGTCTATACTGAAGCTCTAGAATGCACAAATAAAGTTTCAAATTGTATAATATGCCTGTGTTGTGCGTAGAACTGTCAAAAAATAAAATGCAATTGTATAGCAGGGGGCCAAAACTACTAGGTTCTAACTTCCAATCAAACGAAAGACGTAGTCTGACTTTTAAGTAAGCATTTCCAAAAATTTGGAGTGAGAACTTTCTAGAAGTCTGATTTTCCGGTACCATCCAACATGTTTATTGTTTTTTCACTATTATCTCATCTCAAGAACAGGAATATGATAATTTTGAATATTTTCACTGTCTAACAATTGATTGCAATTGCAGTTACAATGTTCTCGACTGACAGTCAACCCCTTAGATTGAACAAGTACAACTTTTAGTTTTTCTGTGCTTATAAGTAACATTGATTTCTAAATCACGAAGAACTTCGACTTTCCCTTTAAAACTATTACATTTTACATATAATATGTAGACACTCTCAACACATGGTAATATTACATTTGATATGTATATTTCGACTACTATACTTTCCCAACGAACATATTTCCAGCTCCAGGCTGTACCATCTTTTTTAACTGCATTAACTCTGTCTGATAGTTTCTGTAGGTTTCTCTGGACGCATCACATATCCGATCCATCATAATAATTTTCTCATTAGTGTTTCGTTGTCCCCAATGTCATTCCGACCAGAACTTTCCAAAGCACCCACAAATCTCTTAATTAACATATATATAGTAGTACATACTTGTACTTTGTAATTTTAGCAATTAGACACATATCCATATTATTATCCAATATAACTTCACTACGTTTGCGACTAGGAATTGTTTTCAACGGATTTCTGGTTCTCTATTAGGTCAGAGCAGATTGAACATATCCAGGCAGGTATGATTATCTGACGCTGTACTTTTCTATTTGTAGCTATCATATACACTGACTAGAGATCTATGTCGATAATACAACAAAAACTTCAATTTTTTTTAGATAAAACTTTGAAACGTTTAATTTTGTTCTTGCACTTTCTACAAGGTATAGGCAGACTTTCAGTTTTAGTGAATTCTGGACTGCAGTAACAATTATTGCGCTACATCGGTATAACCTTCAAATGGAAGGTAGAACTTTCATTAAAGGGAATGTCATGAGCCAGTACAAATGTCTATAAAAATTCCTGAGTATGGTTGCTCTAATTCCAGCAATGGTCTTGTTTAAGAATCAAGCGTCCGACTATATTCGCCAAACGTTCCCTCAAATACAGAAGACAAATTCATTGATGAGATTTAGACATTTAAAAATACAGTTTAACTGAAAGGACATGTGTTCCGAATCTTTTCTGAGTTTTTAGTTGTCCATTACTTTTTTTCCGAATCTGAAGAAAAGTTGAAATGTAATATAACCAAAAAAATTAAAATTTATTTTGAATCCTGATTTATTAATTCAGCACATCCTGAAATTTAGCTAAAGAGTGCAGGTACTGGATGCTCATTTTCTTTTGAGTCCGGATATGTACCCAAGAAATGATCACTGAAAAGTTATTGACAGGTACTAGATTCAGGAGTGATGAATACTTGTATATTGAGGACCTGCCTTTGTTCACATTTGAAAGTATTACGCTGTTGCTCAAAACTAGTTACACAAGTTTGGAACAGATAGTCCAGATTGTCAATAAAAATAATTAAAAATGAATTTTCTGTAAACTTTTTTGTCGTGGAAATGACGTTTTTCCCAAACTGGCGTGTGTATTGCTACAATGCACCGGTTTTCATCATTTAAGTTTTCTGTTACTAATTTTTATGTAGTTTACTAAATATTTTTGTAGTTTACTAAATATTTTTGTGCCACAGAGATAACATCTAGATTACAATTTATCACACTGAAATGCGTTCAAGGTATTACGTTCGTATTAAGAAGGGATCGCTTGTCCTAGCGTTCATTTTGATATGTATCGATACTGGATGACGGAGGAATCAGGTCATTGAGATTCATGTAAGGGTGTGGGTCAAATTCACAATACGTAAATAATTAGTGTTACACGGCTACGATCAGTACATCGACTACGTACTAGATTTTCTGCTACTGGGACTACTGGGCAGAATGACTAGATTCACATCCCGTGTTTATTTCTAAAAAATTGAGATCGTTCATTTTGAGTTAACATTGATATGTATTAGTTGCGCTTTCCTCGTTTGGGAGTAAAGGACACATTTGCTGATATGCATTAAGTCAAGGGCATGGATTCGATGGACCATGGTAATCCATATTCGTAATCCTTCTGAGCCCATCTTGTTTTATTACTATTGGTTTCGGTCGGATTCGATTAGTAGTTCGTATTACTGAGCAATGATATAACATGTAACCAATTTCGGGAAAGACATTTAGACACCAATAACGTTCACCGAGGTTACTTTACAACTTATTTGATGCTTGATAGAAAATCCACTTTAGTTTTTGCCTCAGGTAAAAGTTCGTCCTTCGAATCAAATCGAATTAGATATTGATCGAAAAAGACAAAAATCGATTTTGCCGTCTGAGGGTTGATTAATCAATCTCATTCATTCTTCTCCTAACAACTTGGTCAGAAATTCGGGTTTTGTCGGGTTGGGTTGGCCAAGTAAATCGTGCCCACAGTCCCACTTAGACACACGTCAAAACCACTTCGCTATTCGTATTCCTTCGTAACCTAGAGTCCTATGGATATCCAATGCTCACTGAACAAGAATCGATTCGATTTTTGATAGGGATTATGCCATGTTTGCTAGCAACTCAGTGTGTAGGTCGGGAAAAGTTTCCTGGACTCAGGTGTACAGGGTAGATGCAATGTAATGAAAAAATCAATAAGGGAAAGAGCTATCTCCTGCCCCCGATTTCCAATAATACCTTAAAATAAATGACATAATGACCGGATGGAAGAAAAACTGTTCAGTACTATTTTGAGTCTGAGGCATAGGTTTTAGTGTTACGGAGATTTTAAAGTTTAGTCTGGTATTGCTTCACGCTTTTGACACCCCCGGGTCTTTTCTCATTTTCATCTTCACTCAAGGGTTGCGTCGACGGACGGTTCGTCCCGCCGCCTTTACTATTACTTTTTTGTAACCCGCCGTTTCCTTTCCCATTAGAGTCTTCATCCGAGTCACTCATGGCTGGGTTGACACGTCCATTCATTTCTTCCATGGCACAATACTTTGCCATCATAGCTGCTGTCATCACCGTCATTTCTCCTTCATGTGGCTCATCAACCTTCAAAAGTTTATCTTATTAAATTTGACACTTGACAAACATAATGAAAGTTATGAAAGGAATGAGTTCACTGGAGATTTTACCTTGAGCCGGTCTTCAGGAATATTGACAACGCATCTAAAGTAGTCATATTTTGGATGAAGCCTCCCAGTGTGGAAGAGCCAGTCAGTGAGTTTAGATATACCAGCCAAAGTACCAAGAGAGAGAATCATGCAAAATGTTCGGAATGGAAAAAGTTGAACATTGTCCACTTCATCATAGTAAGGATAACGCATGAGAGCCGGGAGATTTAGCATGACTTCACCACCCGCAAGTCGGAAGAATAGGGCAATGATGTAAGCTGCCAAACTCCCGTAAGTATTGCAATAATGTCGAAAGTGAACCACCATCAGAAGTTGAGGAAACAGAATGACGTAAACCAAGTCTGAACACATGGTCCTTCATAGGGGAAAAGGGTGAAAGAGAAACTCTATAAAACTTACATTTGAATTATTTAAGACCCAAGAAAGTGGTAGGTAAAGGTAGAAATCTGCACTTTCTATAGGGTTAGGGTGGACCAGAGTAAATTCTGTTTCTGCATGTGCACCATTGCACCGCGTCAATATGAAGCCATATATTATCCATATTACATATTATGTTCATGAAATCAACCCATAAAAGATCGTACATCCGATTCGTTATTTCCAAAAGTTGCCAACTTTTGGGATACTCCGTATGAATGTATAGTCATACCAGGCACTTCTGAGCCGAAATCGTTAATACAGTTAATACAGAAAAAGTTAATACAGGCACATTTTTCTTTACAAATCCTAAGCACAGTAGCTGACTAAAGTTAATGATTTCATGAAACAGGAACAGTCTTTGAAGAAAGGTCCTTCGTTCTTTGATCCACCCTGTACATGTAATTGTTCAACGTAGTTCTATACTTACCAAAGTCCATAAATGCTGGGTATAGTGAGAGCCATTATCGTCGCCAATGCTCCGACGACGAAAATAGAGACACGCATAACCCAAATTATCTCCATTTCTGAGGCCTGTACAGAAATGTTCGATATCATTTTTTCCCGCACGAGGATTTCAGCTTGACTTAATTGGTTGGCAGTTCTAGAAACCCTTTATTTATATTCACTTCGTTCAGTAAATCCATTGATCAATATTTGGCCCGTTTCCTTGAATTTATTGCGTAATATCTTTGCCACCATGTTAAGTACGTACGTAGGTTGAAGACATTCAAACGCAAATCAGTGGTTCTTGCTCGAGAAAATCTGACTCAGGATTATTTTACGCAGAAAAGTAAATGTCATTCTTTACCCTTTGCCTGAAGATTAGCCGGTACACATTACGGGCGAACATAGAAGAGGCTGATAGAACACTCGAATCGGCAGAAGACATTACGGCAGCCGAAACTGCTCCAAGTCCAAAGAATGAGACAACACCCGGGTTCAAATATTTCATGACCAACGGTAAAACCATATCGGATTGCTTATTAGTCTCCGGTGTTGATCCATCTCCGAAATTATAGTCCGTCTCATTCCACCCTAAGAAATTTTTAAAATATCCACATGGTCAATTACTGAAAAGAACAAATATACATTAGTCTTCTGAATAAATATTAGATCTCCCCTACTTGTAACTTTTGCAATTGCTCCAATAAGAACAGGTGGCAAAGCCATACTGAAACATCCGACGGCAGCCACATAAGACAGGATTTGTGCCCTGAACGCACTTTTACTTGACAAGACACGTTGAAAATACACCTAAATTTGAAATAAATTCAGAATTAGGTCGAAAACTAGTTTCCAGTCGTGCAAATTCTGTGGATGTGCCATAAATAATGTAAGAGAAGTTGTCTACCGTTGAGTGAGAACTGATATGAATAAATCAATTTATTTGTCAGAAATACAAATTCAAAAGTTTCGCGTTGCAAATACTAATACTACACTCGGGGACTTTCACTTTGGTTATGTGAAAGTTCAGTGTTCAGTGTTATGCTGACATACATATACAACCACGGTGCTGCATTTCATTTCTCTGTCTACTTATATGTTCTGAATAACTAGTTCTAACCCATTATGAGAAATCGATACCGGCATTAAGTTCTAAGACTCCATGATTAATTTTATAGAACGGGGGTCGGACTTTTCATGGCAATTTTTTTGTTATACAAATCCCAGGCATCTTTACTTGAACCAAGGTCGAAAAAAGAGTATTGGAAACTGTATGTGACTTAATTTATCTTTGTGAATTTCACGACGAGACACACACACGAAGAGGTAAGTCCAATGAGTACAACAACCTAGCACCATTCCATCCAAATCGTCTGGAGTCATCACTTGTTGAAACGAAAACAAAATTCAAATCAAATCGCGGCTTGGACGTAAAATATTTTTCCATGGAAAAGTTGCTATATTTGCAAAGATAATATTGCGACATGGTCTTGTATCGTGTTATAGTTATGATGCATCTACAAATCCAAATTTGAATGTTATCTTCACCTGCCACGGAATCCCACCGAATACCAAGAGTAGCGCGTAGTCAACCCATTGTCCATAAAGCTTTGGATCTACTGTTCCAATCCAATCAGTTTCAGAAGCCTCCTTGAGTGACCCTACGGCTGGATTGTATAGAGCAAATGGAATGCACATCCACTACGATATCATAAACGCCAAGTTACAATTGACTGTGTTAAATGGATTGTGAAGTTTTATTTTAGAATTTCTACTTAAAATTTATCTGACAGTTTAATAAAGTGATCAACGAAATAATTAATTAAAATTGTTTAATTGACTGTTTGTATGCTTTGTGCGTATGTTGTTTGCTTTTATAATTTCTTGACTTAAAACTTAAAGGTTGAGGATTAACGAAGTAAGGAATCATTTTAAATATTCCCGAAGTTTTGATATAAAATGGTAAAATACAAAAAAAAATTGGCTTCCCCATTTTCAATCGTTATCGTCGCCGAGCATTTTCAGATCAATTTAACGATAGTTCAAAGTAAACGAGAAAGGTGTCGAAATCGCATTATCCATGTGATACTACGTAATTACTCATCCTGATTTACTCAACACTCAAGACATTTCGGAAATGCTATATATCGCAAAGCACGTTCAGGCGTACTGCCACTAAAGTGTCATTTCCAATTTGACATTATCATATAAAGTGTTTGTAGTGATGAGATCTCTGGAATGAAATGACAAAGTTCAGGACTTACAAGGCCGATAAAAATGCAGAACAGTTGGATGACATCGGTGTAAGCCACACTGTAGAGTCCACCGAAAAGTGTGTAGAACACGGCAATGCAAGCTGACACGATCACACTCGTGTTGTGTTCCATATCAACTATGACAGACAGTGTAGCACCGAGGGCTGCCAAAATACCTGCAGCCCTATCATGGCACAACAGAAATTTCGTTTTAAAAAAATTACACCCCGTCTTATCAACACAATGTAACATACAAGATGGAAAATCCTTCAGAAAAAATATCCTCTTACTTCGTATTAAGTTTTGATCAAAAATCATAACTCCAAAAGTAATTAAATTGGAATAAATATCAAAGCACGGACATTTATTCAGTGTAAAAATTCTGATTCATCATTTCAATGACTGGTTTATAATTAAAAAAAAGTAAACTCCAAGAACGTAAGAAGACAAACTTCGATTTCGACTTGGCACAGTTTTCGATTTCGTAAGATCACATTTAAGTTCAGTTCAGAATGCTTCATTTGTAATACAGCCGCCGCATAAAGACATATCACAATTGCAATCTATATGTTATGCTGTCTTTAACTTCCGTCATTATGAACATGTGACCCTGGGAAAGTCCATCTGTTATTTCGTACCGTTCAGAACGCCTTCTCAAAGAGCAACTAAGGCACCGGGCGACTGGAGATCAATTAATTGACGGCCGATTTTCAAAATTGTCACTATACTATAAAGATTCTGTTCATTACTACTGTTCAAGTGAGTGAATTAAATCTATGTCTATTTCAATACGAGTAGTACTATATTCTGTTTTTGTGCTGGATCAGTAAATCCGATAAAGGTCTGCCAATTGGCTTTGTACAGTGCTGACCTGAAAAAAACCTTAAGGACGTACCAAAAGACTTCTCCACATAAAGCTGGCAAAAATAGTAGACCTCCCATTCTCTCTCCGAATGCATCTTGGAGTGGATCAAGCATGGTTACGTAGCCTTGTTTTCGCATTTTGTTGGCAAAGAAAATTCCACCTTCGAAAATACAATTTAGGTTAGCCTATGGAACTCAAATCCTCTGGGCACACAAAGAAGGTTGAATTACCCACTAATCTCTTTAACGTAACGAAAGATGACTACAACGAAACCAAGACTCATGGCTTAATTAAATTATGGTCTCCAGCGTACGCCTTCGCGTACCTGACATGTCAGGCCCGAAAACCCTTTAAATTACATACAAACTAATCAGCATCAATTGTGTCTGACTCATCACTTTAATAGGGCTAAATCAAATTGGCTTTCTCCTTCACGAGATTAAAAAGCGAACTAATTACTATTTTGTACCAAAAACAAGGGAGAGTGAGTATCCGAAAGGAGCTTGACACCAGACGAGGCCAGTTGTGTAAATAGCCTCTGCCGTCCCATTAATGTATCCTCCACCAACCCATGTTGCCGTCATTGTAAAAATCCCAACAAACATGCCAATGTTCCTTCCAGCCAACATAACTTCTTCCTCAGAATCATTTCCACTTTCTTTCTTCCTCCCGGCCCACATTCCAACGGCCAAAATCATGACATAAAATAAAATGATTGAGATAACTCCTCCGATCAACATTTTGAATAATCTCTTCTTTCAGCGAAAACGAATTGCGGAGGAAGTTGATTTTCTATAGTGAAGTAGGTTGGAAGTTTATTAAAAGCTTCCTCCAGAAAAGCGTTCTAGCTTTGGGTAAAGGATGGGTAACAAGAGATACTGTAAAGAAAAAATTTCAAACATTTGAGACTACTTTAGTAAAAATAACACCGAAGTAGCTTTCCATCATCGTCAGATCTCCTGGATAAAATTCCTACCATGTTTTACTAATTTTAACCTATCGATCTCCGGACGCAATAGAGATGAGAAAGTAGTGGCAGAATATTAAAATTTTCCTCTGATACACATCCAAATCTCGTTATTCGTCCCATTCCTTGAATATTTATTAGCTTAATATAACTGACCAACTATGAGGATATTCTAAAGTTTTGCAACCCTTCTAAACGTTACTTAGGACGCACCTCCTCAGAGTTGATTTCAACCGGCTTCATAAGGATATCATATACTTATATTAACAATCACTGATTGTGTGTGTGTGTGTGGGTTACCCCGTTATAGGCGAAACCGTTATGAGCGAAAAAATACCGTTATGACCGTTGCCAGTTCCTCCAAACCAAATTTGAACTTATTTTGAACTTTACAACACTAGTTTATTGCAATACAAATTCAGCAGTAAAATTAGGCACACACACATCACAGTTCACATTTAAAATAAAATACAACTCACTAAATATTAAGACTAATTTTCCAAATGAAAAATGAATGAAATTTGGTCCATGTATTCCAGCAATGAAATACTTTT
>JAQGCA010001381.1:0-17900 GCA_034698945.1 Protaphorura quadriocellata
CAGGGAGGTTCATATAAAAGTTCATTTTTTCGTTTTCCCATAAGGCTAATGTTAAAGGTACGCTCCCAGTCGTACCTTCTATCTACTCAAATAACTCATGTTTCTTAAGCATTTTTGAAACAATGCCAAATTAGAAGTACTATATTTCCACAATTTCATTATAGGTAGTATCATCAGAAAATCTATCTTATCTGATGTATGATCCGATCAGAGATCGGATTCGAACGTGGAAATCATTTCAACTGTCGACATTTTGGAAATGTCGATAAAATTGCCACATGAATTTGTTTTAAATCTTCCTAACCTTGATATCCAAGCAGAAAACAGAGAAAAAGTACTTTATATTTTGCAATTAATGGAAAGAAAACTTGCGAGAGAGTACAAACACTGGACGACATTTTTGTTGTGTAGACGTCTAATTTTTATTGCAGAATTCCGGTTATCTGGTTAACATGTAGCGGAAAGATTTAGGAAATTTTTCAAGGCAAGCAACATTTCCTTGTAAAATCCTGTCGAACGCTCTAAAACATATTTTTAAATTATACTTTTAATGACTCTTCGCGTCATGAAGTCTTTATGGTTAGCCCACAATAAGACGACAATTCATTGACTGATTCGTGACGGTTGTAATAAAAGTGTAGTCACCTTGTTTACACCTGTTCAGGTTTAGAACAATGATAAAATTCAATCCACGTGTTCCTTGAACCCACGTACTCGGTATCAGCAATCCTTACGCAGCTTGATATGTCATTAAAACACCAGAATATTATGGAACTAATCTTTTCTAATTCTGAATCAAATCTCAATTGCGTTGCCGCAGCTTATTCTTCGCATCACACTTGGTGCTAATGGAGCCAAACTTGTTTGGATTCGTACGTCAATCTTAATGCTAACGCCCGTTACTACAATTCTTCCAAAGCAAACAGGAACATCGATTGTGAATCTGAATCTTAAATAGGCTCAATTTCATAAATCTGCAATCCGTAAGTGGATCAACATTAAATCACAAAGTTGCATTTCAGTTTATCGTTTAATGTTTCTGCGTCACAATCAAATTCAATTCCAATAATCAAAATGCTACATAGTAAAACATTCATCCTTGTTATTAAAATTACGAGTTACTAGTTACTAGTCATGACTAATTTTTATTAGTGCTAAATGCAGAACGAAACATTTCAAGTCAGAAAATGACACTCTGCATAAATTATCCAGAAGAGGTGTTAACCTCGAATCAAAATTCGAAAATGCCATAAATGTATGAGGTACCTCCAATTCTAAAAGTTGATGCATCACAGTCGAATTATTATGCCGTGAATTTCTCGCCTGCATGTGCATGAATGTATATATCTCTGCAGCAGTAATTACTACTACTAGGGAGATCTCCCTGAGGTCAAGCCCGATTTCTCAAAAAAATATATCATCACTCACAGAGAATCTCCGTAAGTGTGCTTCCAAGGAATCCATTCTCAGTTTTGAAGAATAGGTAAATACATACTTGATCATGAATAACGGAATTCGAGCATTTGCGTATTAAACTGGGAACCTGATGTTTGTATTTACGATTAAAATGAAATTTCCTCGCATTACTACGCGAATCATAGCATTACTCACACCTTATGGTTGCGTGAAAATAACGTCAGGAGAATGGGTACGAAATTTTGCCCTAACTGGAAATTTGTCACTTCTATGAAGCATTGATATCAGCAATCACATTTACGGTTCTAAACAAGAAATGGTGGTCTTGTCCTACACCAATACTCGAAATGGAAACTGGCATAAATTCATATGTAGGTACTGCATAATATTGAAGGCTCTCAAGTTGTCCATGCCCGAGAGTTTAGCTTAGGGTGCTAACGGATCAATTCGTTCACGTTTCACAGGAATGAATGCATTACAAAGAAAACAGACCTGTGGACAAATTAGTAATCCCAATACGAAATACAAAAACCACACGTGTGCATCTTAGAATGATGTTGTGCGGATTTTTGTTACGGTGAACGTCAATTAATGATGATGTTTTTATTAGGTATCCAGAAGAAGTAATAAATCCTTGAAAAGTTTTACGATACTCAGAAAGTCCACTTTGTCATGTTACCTTTAAGTATACACTTCGGGAAATGAATGTTAAAAATTGCGGTTTATTCGGTCGTTGTTAGTTCTGACGTGAGCTTAATTTCCTCTCAAGTTTACATTGGGTACGGTCAGAATTTCATGAAGAAACGATGCAAAACATCCAGTTCGACTTTAAATTACCTAGCAATTAGTCACACATCTCTTTACAGAATATTTTTGTCATACATTTCATGTGGATAACTACGTCTATTCATGTTTCCTGAAATTTCGACTTTCCTTGAATTCGCACGTGAAATGATGACTGCCTGTACGTATACATATGTACGTGCGCCACATCTGTACAAGGTGGCTCATAACCATTTACCCTATACAGCTAATATGGGGATTGTTAGAAAGTGAGATATGCACATGGAGAGAATTCAAAATCAGTTAAAGCTGGTATGGGTGATGAGACCATTGGTGCTCTAAGATGCTGAAATAAGGATTAGTTTTCCAAAAACATATCTCCGAATAATGTATAAAAATTGCAAACCAAATACTGTCAATATTTTCTATAATATCAGATGTCAGATAATAAATCTGACACTTTCAGATTTGAATATTCATTATTGTCGTTCTCTCGGTTTAGGTAGAAGTTAAATCCGTCAGCTTCACACCTCGCTCGTGATTTGCATAAAAAGTATTTTAATGAATTCTCAGTAAAATGCTTATATTAAATGTTCTGAAAGATCTTGGCAACAAGGGCAACGGAACGAATTGTTATGAACCACCCTGCACTCTTTTGTGGATTGATAAGGAAAAGCTCCTCATTAATTGTCACCCAAATATTATAAGAAATACGGATGAAAAAAAAATATAACATGTTGTTGGTTACGATCGACTTCAACAAATAAAAGTCACGCATCCCATTCCTCTGTGGTATCATTTCGCAAACTGAATTTGCACGAGCAACAATACTGACAAAAAAATACCTCATCATTTTCCACCTGTTAGCACTTGCTTTGCTATACAATCGCAAACATTTTAACAGTGTGGAGTTCGACTTCTGTCTGAGCAGAACCTAACAGACACCTACCATTGTTAATAAATAAACAAATATCATTATTTGTGTTCCAATTGACCCCACTCTAAACACAAGTGGAACTCAAAACATAATAATAATAATATTTTCTATAATCTGCAGTAGCAATCTGTAAAACATATTATTTTAATTTTTGCGAACTGGATTGTGCGGAAATTCAGCCATTCTTTCAGCCGTTCAGTGCGTGCAAAAAACCGTGAGAAATTCTTGTGTAACAATTTTGAGGGGAGGAACAACTTATTGTTGAATAGAATAATTTGTGAAGGCTTTGCGTGTAAAAAAAAAGCACCTTGCATTCCACTGCACTGACTTCAACATGTCAAGAAAATCCTTTCAACTCAATAACATGGTAAATACGACATTTTGAACTTATTTAATTTTAGAGTTGGGAAAACTATGACATAAAATTTTACGACGTTACATAATTTTTAAAAGATTTGTTGAGCATAAGAATAGAAATAACACTAGTTTGGGCTCCGTTTAGTCGAAGGTTTCTGTGAAGTGAAATACGAAAATATATTACAGATAATTCGATCCACTAAAAATTAGTACCGGAATGCCATAATTTATACTTCTGTTGGGTAAACAGTTTTAAAGCCGATACTATAGAATTCTTGCTTCTTAGGTCCAACCTCTGTAATATTTCTACCGAAAGGTCAGCCGAAGAAATTAAAGGCATACAAACCTGATAGGCTCAGAGATTAAAAAGGTTGGCACTTAATTGCCATTCTTAATCAACGTTTTAAAAAGCACGTTCTGCCAGCTCTACCTGTGCAAAATTGTGCCCGCTTATTCGCAAGTGACAAATTTAGACGGGCACAACATATACAATGACCTTAACACATATATCCAATTCTGTTTTCATTTACACCTTTAGTGTCTTGACCTCACCTAAAATGTGGCATGTCGTTTCGGCATATTCAGTAATCAGATTAATTATTCTTAGCCATTTTTGGCAAATACCTAGTAGTCCTACAATGGTCATGACTTGTCTCAGTCTTTATGTGTAGATCTCAGCTTGAAGGAAACACAAATTCTTGAATTAATATTCATGTTCATGCTGTCTAATTAATTTTCACATTTGAGAGTGCAGTAGTGGTTCAACTTGAAATAAATTAAGCTTACCTCACTCATGAACACATTTTAATAAAATGTTAACAAAAACGCATGCTTATGTCAACAAACAGACAAGTGTTTTATCACTATCGAGTTTCTATGCTAAGGATTCGGAATCATCTAATTAAAAGAATCAAATCGTAATTTTTCTAAAAAAAACCAATCTAAGGAGCTGACAACTTGAGTTAGGTCAGTAATTCAAATCGTCTTCCATAGGGGAAAGAAATTATTCTTAAAATATGCAAATAATAATGATTTCTTGGAAATAAAAATTAAGTATAGTGGACCATTGTTGTGACCTTGTGGCTGACTCATCTACCGTCACTTTTGCCTTTACATTGTCCACAGAACGAGTCAACAGGACTTGGAAGCTAGACAATGAAATCATAATAGCATGTTGATGATTCCTCCGTATTGTCTGAACCGTGAACTGATTTCATGATTATTCTCGGGAAATATCATTAGTCATTCAGGTAGAAAAAAAACGGCGGAAAAAATTTTATTCTTAGAAAGTACTCATCGTTCTCAAAATTCTGAAAGTGTTCAGAAAAGTTAGCAACGTATGTGCGTAGAATATATGATAAATATGAACGTGCATGGAAATCTACCTGTCTTTGCAGTCTAGATGAAACAATTTCTCAATTTTGTATTGATCTTGTTTTAATTTTACAAAAGTGGAACTTTATTTATTGACAACTCAGTTTTATTGAACAATTTTATAAGTTTCCCGATTTATCACACTGTAAATTTCACATGAAATTGTACATCTCACTATTCTTTTGAGGCCATAATATTTTCTGTCAGTACAGATATTCTGTTTCGAGGCAATATTTAATAACCGTAGTTGTATCTGTATGTATCTGTGTCAATTTTCAATTTACACGGAGTATTTTTGAAAACTACATATAATGAGCCAAGGCAAGTAACTGTTCGGGACTATATTTAGAGAGTAGGGACTTTTGTCATGTTAATTGTTAATTTAGAAAGGCAGCATTGTATAGTAAATCATACATGTAATTCTGGTCCTCATCTCATTGTCCAAGTAAGCATTCATCCATAAAATTACAACTGAGCTAGACTAGAATAATAATACCTTCGTTGTATTGAAAAGAAAGACATCCTATTGCGATTGCCATTCTCAATTCCTATTTGCCATCATTCAGAAAAGTAAAAGTTGAAGCCTCCAGGCAAATCAATTCACAAGGGAGCTTCAGAGCCGATAACGTATGGATCTAATAATTAACATTTTATATTAATCCTTAATAGCTTGTCATTTTTAGAAAATAAGGATATTCCAGAGTAGAAATGCACCTTAGCAGCACTAAGTGAAACCATGTCTACCCGAGGGGTCAAAGCGTACTTCGTAAGCATGTACAGTATTTGTGCATTTTTGTAAAATCAATGAAGTTGACGTTTTCCTCGTAATGGTTATTCAGTAGTCGGAATGCGTACACATTTCATGTCCTGACGCAATATTGGCCTAACTTGAAATAAGTAACTTCATTCATTTATTCAAATGATTTTTTTTTGCACACCATTGAAGGAATTCGCACTATTCCAATATCAGAATCATAACCACAGGCATCCTTCGAGGATTAACGCTTTGATAGAACAAGTTCAATTGAAATTCGGGTGTCATGTTCTCCGTAATTGAACCATTTCCTCCTATTTTGGTAAATGCGGAGTTTGGTAGCGAATCGTTCAGTCAAATTAACTAGTAAACTAACGCCCGTCATTACACCGCGCTAGTTTCAAATTAATTCGTTATAATTAGAGATTAGTCAGTCATTTGCTCACATACTCCACATTTGAATCAAATGTGCGTTCAAAATAAATGAAGTTTGCGTCCGTACTAATTGACTGTTATACTGAAAATATGAAATAAACAACAAATAAATATAATCATGTAAATAATTATAATTTTATGCAAATAGTGACGGCCAAATCAAACGTAGAAATGAATCATAATTCTACGTTGAATCGTGTGTACTGTGGTAGTAATGCCAAACTAATTGTAAGCTACTACCATGTCAAGTTTCTCACAATTGTGCAAAATTCTCCAGGCCAAACCCAATTACAGAACAAAACATTAGCATCATCACTCCTTTTCACGAAGTGCAAAATAAATATTATCTTTTCCGTTTATACAAAACCCATTAAGTGCTTTTATGGTCCAGGATGTTAAAGTCAAATTCCATTGAACTCCAAATGCATAAAACCACTACAGATACATTAAATACATACTACTTCTGGTATCTAGTTAACATGATATGGAAAATTTTGACAATAGGCTTCCGGGCACAATATGAACAGGTATATTTTTCCATCAACATCTATTTTATTAAACAACTTCGTATTATTAACTCGTATACACTTAACTCTTTTACTCTACTACTTACTTTTCCAATTTATGTTTTATTACTTGGCCATTTTTTTCTGTGGAATATATAAACCTAATTTGAGAACAAACCTTGCCAATTGACATTGCCATTTCGTCGAGAATAAGCGTAGCGGTCGATCGACAACAGAGACAGGTAAATAATTGGACTTGAAGGCCAATCATGCCGTAGGACGGATGCATGACATGCATCTGTTGGTACAACACAACCATACATGTTACGGACGAGATGGTTGCCAAAATTTACACTTGGGGGTCTAAACCCCCCTCAAGAATATATTTGTAAAAAAATTGGAAACATTGAATTAGGAACTCCCTTTAACTATAAATTCGTCTCTAATATCGGATTATTTTTGTAACGGCTTCATTATTCGCTTTCCACAATTGGGAACCGTTGCTTACTGATTGTCTTACGTCTCAGACAAGCATGATTTATTTGTAATTGCAAGCATGATAACATTTATGCAGAATTTAACGTTGAAATTGGGTGATAGAGCAATCCCCTAAAGATGACGTCCTTTCATACTACACGGTACTGCAGGAATTTGTTGTCATTGTTAGTGCAGTAAACGCCTAGCTTTGTGCAAACTTTGGCAATATCCGATTGAGGCCACAAAAGGCAGAAGAGCACATTGAAACTAGAATAAAATTACAAACCCACCCAAAATACCATTTTAAAATCACTCCACTGCTAAATCTCAAGTCGGAAAACCTTGAGATGAATGAAATTAGCAAACTATTCTATTAGAGTATCTCACGGTCCGTTTGATTCACGGAATGCTATTTTTGTAGTCTGAGAATCTTTTTTTGCTCATCAGTACAGTCCTTTGATGTGGTGACAGGTTCAGGTTTTACGTAAGCGTACGTAGGTGAATGAGTTTTCTGTCCTCCACAGATTTTTCATGGACCAAGTAAATTAGCACTCTCGTAATGCCTTGTCAAAGGTGACAAGAGGAACAAGAGCAAAGTTTGTTCACAAATGCTTGCAATGGAATGTATGCAAATTTAGAGTGATATCCCACGTTACATGCGCTAATTCCTTCCTCCGTATTTCCCGTCACGTATATCTGTATATTTTTATTAGCACTTTGACCAGTCTTTCTTATTTATATTCTTAAACCAAATGCCCTGACCAAATAACTTTCCACGAAGGTACGACGTAGGATGAGATCCGATGAGATTGCAAAATGGCAAGATTTGACACTTGAATTGTGCTTCACTGGTTCTGAACTTTGTTTGAATTGAGGGTTGAAAGCGAAGTTCCTCCTTTAAACTGTGGAAGGAATTCGAATTTGAAAACCGAGTAAACAAAAAATTGTTTGAACAGGCTGTCGGATGGATGGGAAAAGAATAAAATTAAATGATGTCTTGGCTCATTGCATTCACTAGAAAATATACAAATGTCCGCTCAATCCTCAAAAAATTAGCTTGAGGTATCCTCGAATTCATAATAGTACCAATAAATGGTTTAACTTAAGGCAAAGTATCTGCTTTACCAATTTAACAAATTAGGACGACAGTCCTGTGTTATTTAGAAGTTTTTCTCGAAGTAAAATTCTTTCATTTAATGATCTAAGGGCTAAAACTGTAGAGTGTCATTCGTTGGTTTATATTGGTTTGTATAATTTGTATTGGTAAAGGATTGATTAAAATTAATCGAATCGAATTGACAGAAATTAAAAAATGCCATCATTTATTAAGTTTACACCAATGTCTCTGTTTCATTTTTCAGGACTCAGGGCAAGCAAATCCGGCCTTCACCCACACAGAATCGAATGGAAACGGTCATTTACAGGAAAATGGAAATGGAACGGCAAAACCAGCCGGAAAACTCACATCCACGGTAAATTAATTTCCTTTAACCTACATAATTTTGTATTTATTTACAAATAAATGTTGCTTACTGAAGTACTCGCATAAACATTCCAAAATTCGTTAAATGTGTAAAGCGTACACAATTCGTGGTTTTCGCACTGACCACGAGCGTTGATTCGTCGGGATTTAACTTGACCTGCGGTTATCCTGTCGGATTTCCCCATTGTAAACGCCCGCAGACTCTTCAATTCATCATATAACTTCCTCATTAAAAGGAAAACTTTGACACGCTAGGACAACAAGGATCAGATGAGTCAGAACAAATTGCAAAGGTTTTGTTGTCAAAGCTGACATTGACACTTCCAGCTCAAACAATTGTTAATTAATTCCTAGAATATGTCTTAGATTTAACTAACTGATGACGTCCTTAAAAATATTTACAGGTTGTTGAAGGTCTCGGACCACAAACTGAGCAATGGGACAAACCGATTGAATTTTTACTTTCCTGTATCGCCATGTCTGTTGGGCTTGGAAATGTCTGGAGATTCCCGTTTACCGCTTACAAGAATGGCGGTGGAGCATTTTTGATACCTTACCTTATTGTATTATTTTTCATTGGAAAACCCATGTATTATTTGGAAATGGCTATTGGACAATTCTCATCTTATGGACAAGTCAAAATTTGGAAAATGGCACCGTTCTTTAAAGGTAGTGATGCATACAACATGTTGAAATACACATATAAGTCATCTGTCACGCTTGCCTGGAATGTAAGACATTCATCATACTAATGTGCAAGTTAAGGCATTTAAGAACAGCAACAGTAGTTAAAAAATAAAAGGATAATTCTGATTCGTATTTTGTCAATGCTTTTGACACAAATAATTTTAAGCTGCTCAAATTTTTAAACATATCGACATATTTACGAGAATTACGCCCTACCATAGAGGAATCAGCTCCAAAAACTGGGCGGGGCTAATTCAAATAATTTTAAAGGGCGGGGCTAATTCCTCTATGCGCCCTACAGAATGATTCAGTTGGAGGATATCAAAATAAAACCTACTAGTGATATTTATATTAAGAGAAGTCATGCTAAATTATAATCGGTATGCAATTTTACAACAAAGTAAGAAATTTTTGTAGCCTCTCAGGATTCCAGAGTTGGAAATAACGTAGTTTTCACAACTCATTTGATGCCAAAATATAATTGTTCAGTTTTTAGGGAATACTAATAAAATCTATTATCACGATATCTGCTTATTCGCGTATTTAGACACAGAATATTGTAAGTAAAAACAAAAAACCCAGCCGACCACGGTACCGGCGTTAGCTTCCGAATTCGTTATACCTGTCCAGTTTGAAATTGTGGCGACAACGGTCACCAACTGTCGTGAAAATTGAGATATGTGGAAAATTTGCACAGTTTGACGAATCACTGCAAAGAAGAAATAAAATTTCAATCTGATGTCGAATTTGATAGTTATGTATGCCTTTGAGCACAATTTAAAATCATTCATGAAACCTACGATTTTAATGGTAATGACGCGTTACTTTGAGGAGAGCACATTGTAGAGTTTTTACGATCATTAGGTATTAATTATGCCATTTACGGTGAATCCCTAGAAATTAGACTCCTTATTAGCATAAAATTTAATTCTTACCGATTCATTCCTATGAATTCCATTTGGCAGGTGTATTAATACGAACACTTAAATCAGATGTGAATTTATCTACGGAGTAAATATTTATGTTAGACACCCAACGAATGATCCGGATAAAATTGAATTACTAACCCCATTCCTCACAATCCTATTATTTATTTGCAGGTCTCGGTTATGCCTCAACCGTAGGGACAATTTGTGTGGTATCCTACTACTGTTCCCTGATGGCCATCACGATCTTCTATTTTATTGCGTCCTTCAGCGCACAGTTACCTTGGGGGGTCTGTAACCCAGAGTGGGGAGTCGAATGTAGCGATGACAAGAAAAGTGTCCTCAACTCCAATGTCAGCATTTCGGAGCTCTATTACAGGTAAGTCTAAGAAAATTGTACACATTTGATAGTTTAGTGTTCGGATTAAGTCAATTCACAAGAAAACTAATATCTCCTGAGAAATGCAGACAGGAACTAAAACTTCCTGACTAGTCATTTGAAGTATGTACTACAAAAATATTAAAATTGACTTAATTTACTCGAAAACCTCTACTAAGTTAATAACAGCACTGTTGCAGACGAATTTGTTTAGAAGAAATTATTTTATATTTTGACTTTCAGGAACGAAGTGTTCCCGCAGTATCCAAATATTGACAACGGGTTAGGAGCTCCAGAATGGCGTCTTACGCTTTGTCTTCTTGCCTCATGGATTTTTATCCTGCTGTCACTCGTCAAAGGTGTCCAAAGTTCTGGAAAAGTTGCCTATTTCACAGCAATTTTTCCATACATTGTCCTCTTCATCTTATTGATTCGTGGGGTCACTCTGGAAGGAGCTTGGACTGGAATTTTGTTCTTCATCACACCAGAATTCCACAGACTCAAGGAACCAACGGTAAGAATTGCACAATAACATGCACTTTATGCTCCCGGATTTTTATTATTAATTGTCCAAATGTGTTTATTTTTTGTCCTCCCGGTAGGTGTGGTTTAATGCTGTGGGTCAATGCTTTTTCTCCTTGTCTACTGGATTCGGCCCAATCATAATGTTCGCATCATACAATCCATTCCGACATGATGTACGGAGGTGAGTCACAATCTCATAATTGACAATAAATCTTCACTCATAGATAATAATTTGATTTTTGCTCGCAGAGATGCCTTCATAATCAGTTTGATGGACACATTCACTAGTTTGCTGGCTGGGTTCACAATTTTCGCAATCCTCGGAAGTCTTGCTCATGAGTTGGACACTGAGGTCAAAAATGTAGTCAGTAGCGGCCCAGGCTTAGCCTTTGTATCATACCCAGACGCTATCTCAAAGTTTGACACGCCGGTTGTGCCACAAGTGAGTAAATACGAATTTAAAAAATATAAGCTGCCATGGACCTAAAATTTCTAACATATTTTGTATTATTTTTGGTTATCCCAAATATCGTTCTAATTATTATAAAATTTAATTTTGCAGCTTTTCGCCGTACTTTTTTTCCTTATGTTGTTCACGCTTGGGCTTGGGAGTGCGACTTCCCTAACAGGTGGAATTGTGAAGGTCATTCATGACGAATTTCCAGATATTCCAAAAGTTTGGATAACTGTCGGGTGTTGCATTGGAGGATTCTTGTCTGGACTCATCTATGTGACCCCTGTAAATTCTGGATAAAAGAATATTATCATGTGATCTATTAAAAGTTGATATATTTAAATAAAATTATGTTAAACGCTTACAGGGTGGGCAATTCATGCTGACATTGGTAGATGAGTTTGGAGCAACGCTTGTGATTTATGTGGTCGCAACGGTGGAAATCATCGCAATTTCTTGGGTTTACGGCTTGAGTAATATTTGTCGGGATATAGAATTCATGCTCAACTATAAAGTAGGCATTTACTGGAGATTTTGCTGGGGATTCTTTATGCCTGTCGGATTATCAGCAGTTTTAATTTACTATCTGGCCACATTTAAGGCTCCAACGCATGGTGATGTCGAATTCCCTGCAATTGCAATTGGTAAGTGAAATTTAGGTAGTGTGTTTAAAAAATTTAAGTATATTCACCCGAAGTTAGTGAAACTTCTGAATGATATTATCCTAGAAATTGTTTTCTAATATTCATAAAAACCAAACGTTTAACATTTAAATCTAGGTGTGTACAAAATTGAAACAATTAAGATGGCATCAAAGGGTTTTGCAAAATGTGTACTTTTCGAAAGTCAGAAAACTATCTGAATCAAATCGATTTAAATTTAAATGAACATATTAGTGAAAATATGGTGTACAAAATACGGATTTGTGTTCATCGTCATTCACCTTTTACTTTTTTTAACCGAGTGAATTATTTTTATTAATGTTTGTTGGGATTGCGTAATAATTTTATTATATTTTTTAAATTCTTAGTTTGTGGATGGATGCTTTCATCAGTGGCTCTGGTTCTAATCCCTTTGTCTGCAGTTCATGCAATTTGGACAAGGAAGACAAGAATTTTGAGTGCGGAGAGTGGATTAGATTCTAAATCTGATTACGAAGATGTTCTCCAAACTTTCTGGAAGAAATTACTCAAATCCTTCAAGCCAACTCATGATTGGGGTCCGAGGGATCAAAAGTTGAAGGAGGAATGGAAGGACTTTCCAAAAAAGACAAAAACACTGAAATCAATGAAAAATAAAATGGATGCTTTGAGGTTACGATTAGCAAAATAATAAAATTATTTGAGAAAAATAGTATGAGCAAATGGCTAGTAGATTAAACTAGTCCTAAGCTAAACTCGACTGAGCTCTCAATTAAAAATTATAAAGTCTAGAGCACTTCCCACATTAATAATACATAATTTTTGTACCGTTAATTCAACAACTGCTCGAAGTGGTTAAATTAATCCGCGTATGGCTGAATCCTATGTAATATACTTCGGTATAACTTGTAATTTTAGCGTTTAAACTCCAGTACATTAGCACATTAACTAATTTATTATAAATTCCAATGATCAAACTCGGCTATGTAAATTTCTAGCAAGTATGTAAGTAGTATTTTTATTAACCACAATTCATTTTATTCGGGATGTTTAGAGCAGATCACACTTCTTATTAACTCTTTGTTTTTTAAATTGGCGAGTCAAAATTGAAAAGTTGTTGAAAGAAATTCTTTATTGCTAATCATTTCACACTAATTGTACCTGTTAAATTTTGCAGTGGAAATTTTTATGAAGAAATTTGTTGTACAGAAACGTAATTTCCTGGGGAAACCTAACTTTTTAATACTTTTTTTAAATTGTGTAATTTTTAATGGCATGGATGGATGTACTGGGTCTTGTGAAGTGAATATAGTTGGCTATATTCCTAGTATTTAGTATTATATTTGTGATGTAAACGTAATGTACCTAACTAAGAATGTACGCACTACATTCAATTACTTTATTTAATATTATCAGTTTAGTGTACCCTCATCGGATAAGTCCGACAGTATGGAAATTTTAACTTCAATTTTATTTATTAACTGTGCTGATCCGCAATTTGTCAATAAATTGGCAAATAAATTCTAAAGTACCATAACAGCTCAAGGATTTAACCTATCTTGAATGTGATACAAATAAATGCGTAAAATCAATGATGTCTTTGGCTTTAACTCAAATAAGTGGTTTATTATAGTCAACTGATTTCAACACGACTAATACTAGGTCATGGAAGCCCATTCAGAACATTGACATTCATCTCCTTATTAATTGAGGAAACCTTAGCAAAATTATATTTCCTGCACGCAGTAAAGGCAGTTTCATCTTGCTAACTCATACCGGGCTTTTTTTCAGTTGTTCCACGATCAATCTATTCGATTGAGCTCGAAAGTTTTGGTGTTAGATTTATGGACGTGGTGGATAATTTTTAACAATTCAACGAGCAAAATAATGTATTCCTTAATTACAGGCGGGGAGAATTTTTCATCACAGTTAAATACTGGTAAATATTAAGCTCTATAGCAGTTTAATTAATACCTTTAAATTGATGAAATTATTTTCCAGAATGTAGAATCATTTTCGTAGAATCAACATTTTGAAAAGTGACTTAATTAAGTCACTATTCATATTACAAACCCTTCACACTTTTAGACCATGGAATTCAATTAATTTGAGAATGCCAGAGCCCGCTGTACCCGATTTGTAAATTAAACATTCTTATGCCATGCATGAAATGTGAAATAAATTTTCAGGGTGTCAAAATACATAAGTCATGGAGAACTCATTAAATTGTGGAGGCATTAGTTCGAATTGTCTTGACTGCTCCGATTATTGGTTGTCCTTGTCGTATTTGAAATGTTGTATCACTGTGATCCCATGTAACCCATACATTGCGAGTTCGGTTCTGAGAAATTAATCCTTTCAGGAAAATCGAATCTAGATTATTTTATTTTAACTTTCTAACTCACGATAATTTGAACATTAGCTTCTAGCTCATCTTATGCAAGGAACGCACCTACCCTAGTATAATGTTGGAAATTAGTGGATTCCTCAATTAGAATTGAGTCTAGTGATGTAATTCTGCATTAACCGTCACTAATGTCCTCTTGAATTCACATCCCGGCTGGATTCCTTCCACGCACAATTTCCATTCAAAAATTCACAATGCATACTTGATCCATTTATCTTAATTGGTTAGTTGTTTCACCGGATGAAATCGTTCTCTGTGGAGTATGGAGTATACTGAGAATTTTGACCAATAACAGAGAAGTCAACTTGAATCGAGTTAAGCCTGCTGAGCAATATATCTTGAGTTTTCGAGTCAAAATGGCATCCCTAAACGTAAGCAAATTTCGAAAAACAATTTATTCAAATATTTCTTAAAGACCAAATTATAAAAAATTCTGTTAATTATATTTAACCAGTCTTCTTTTAATTTAATTTCTTAATTTTAATTCTATTTAATCAGTCCTCCTGGTCCTTGGATTCATTGCCATGGGCAGTGCCAACCCAGACCCAGCCGTATATTTTGGTGACAGACTGGTATAGACGTGTTAACACGGGCACAGAGTGCCCGTGTCCGGAGTGGCCCTTGCAGGTCAGGCTAGTTGGGGTCTAACTACCTCGGGTCATACCTCAGGTCAAACTACCTCGGGTCAAACTACCTCAGGTCAAACTACTTAGGATCAGGCTATTCTGGAATTAACCGTGGATTTTTTTTATCTAAGTATTGAATATTGATTTATTTAATGTATTGATTTAGATCAATCTTGCTGTCAATTTAAGGACCTATGTTGTATGGGGTGTTGATCTGAATAAATACAAATACAAAAATACAATTATGCTCCTATTGGACTCAGCTACAACAAGGGTTACTCCCCTGGTAAGCAGCCCCTATGTATCCTCCGGTTTGTACAACGGACTTGTCATAAATCACGGTTTTGTCTACTAAATTTTGATTTTAGGTAACGAATTATAATGTAAGAATGATTACTTTTCAAAATGAATGTTGTCGAGTTCGCTCTAATAATGTGTGAATTAAAAATATTAAAGCTAAAAATAAGATTTCATTTAATGATGTCTCTGATTCGGTGCATTTCTTTTTCCGGCGTTCTTTTGATATTGCGAAATGGTTTAAAAAGGGGCTTCAAAATTATGTAATCTTGTATCACCCGGAATTAATCAAATTTTTCGTTGATGTATTTAGAAGTGAACGAGGTTCGTTTATAACCAGCCTTTTCCATTATGCCATGATCGACGTACATGTTTATGAAAATAACTATACACTTAAAAACTGCGTATCAAAAGTTTGAATCTTTTGGTTTGAAACATTATATGTCACAATTTTAATTCAATTACATGTCTCATAATTATATTTTTCCTTGTTAAATAGATATTTTTTAAAAGTTGAATCCAGTATTTCTTCACGAGGATGTGGGATTTAGAATTTACCAATAACAATAGTTATTGTATTTTTCATTCTGGAATTACTAATCCGTTAAATTTATACATTAAATCACTCACGACGCATTACTTTACTGTTGAGTTTGTTCAACCTACTTTACACTTCCATTTCCTATTTACAATTCCCTGAGACTAATACGAATGTACGTGTATGAAATGAAGTCCGTTCCCGGAAGTATTCGAGGGAAGTAAACATCAAAGAACTACCACACATATTATTATGCAGCAGTACAATAATAATAATACGACTATGTATTTCATGTGCAGTTGAATAAACAAATCATTCCAAAACCACAAGACCGGACTAGTTCAGCTCATTCTCTTTTAAATTATTATCGGTGCCAGAATTTAAAGAGATTATTCAATCAGAATATTCCAGTCAGCATTAATTTCCAAATTAAAGATTCAAGTATCGTCTTTCCTTCTGAAGAAAATAATTTTGTCTTTGTTTTGTAAAAACAAGAATGCCACGGACAATCTTCCTAATCTTCCTTTTCTGCGCGGCTCTCACCGTTTTTGAGGTGATTAACTATCCTTGAATTTAATATTTTATATGAAAGGCTTCACTTACGACTAGTGGCTAAACTTCCGAGCAGGGAAGTACTGAAATTGTCTAAAAAATCTATTCGACCCTGGCATTTTTTTCTGAACGAGTGAAACCTCGAACTAAAATTCCAATCTGTCTGGATTTCGGAATTCGACAAAGTTCTTCCAAAATTTCGTGTTGACCTAATGCGGAAAATTACTATAGAACTTGCTACAAATCGTTTACCTTATTTTCTAGCATTAAAAAAAAAGACAAGTCGGAATGATAAGCATTTACAATGATTTAATTCCCTTTTAACATTAGTGTTGGTTTTTGTAAGGTCACCGGAGCTCCGGCATTAGAATTGGATGTGGTGAAAGATTTGAATAAAGTTGCTGCCGTTGACGAAACTGATGATGAAGCCAAGGCTAGAGAGCGACGAGAATATGTGAAAAAAACAAATGCGTGTGACACTGATCAAGACTGTGTGCAAGCACTCGGGAAAGGATACAGGTGTGGAGCCACTTATAGTTTCTGTCGGACAGGTTAAATCGGGGTCAATTCTACTCTGAGGTTGCTGGTCATATGAATCATCGAGACCATATTTAATGCCAACTAAGGACGTGTTAGTTTATAAAAATAATCGTGCAGACAATAAAAAAAGTTGAATCATCAAGTGTTGCGAAAGTGTACCTATTCATTCGTGCACGGCGAGAATTCTCCTGCCCCCTTTCGAGATTTTCTTCAAATACTGTTAATTTTTTAAATTCAAAGGCAAGAATTCCCATTTGAAATTCTGTCGGGTAGAAATGAAAATAAGAATACTAACATTAATTTTAATTGTCGTTTCGTTGGACGAGCCGGGCATTGTGTGGAGAATGAGTTGTAAAGACCTGAACGCCATAACTGTTGGAATTGAAATATCGAAAAATATACCGATTTCGAACTTCAAAATTATATGCATAGACTAGTAGATTACAGAATATCCACATCGCTTATGTCCCATGGCATAGCAGTTTTGAAATAAGGTTCACAACACTCCTCCCATTTTTTAATAACGATATTAAGTCCAGTAAGGAATCTTTGAATTAATATTTTGCTATGATGAATCATTTGTGTCTGATTTCGTAATATGTTAATATTATTATTATTTGTAGTGAAATAAGTATTATCCCTTCCCCTTCTAAAATTTTCTATCAAGAAATCGTAATTTTCTGTAATACAACGTAGTATAAGAATATGTGTCCTCAGATCGGCTGAGATTCCTTGTATCCGGGAACCAGTAGGGTGTTCTAGAGTAGATGGAAAGAGACCTGATGGGTTGACTTTAATTCCTTGGA
>JAQGCA010001382.1:0-17893 GCA_034698945.1 Protaphorura quadriocellata
CCAAATTGCCTTTGCGCAATATGGTCAGGCATCCGGTGTCTTCCCACAATGTCATGTCATATAAAGGTCAATTCCGTAATGCCAAGCCAAAGAAATTCTTGCAGCACCATTTAATAAGTTTAGTACTTTCAGGCAGGTCAAACGTTTCAGAATAAACTATTATCAACATTCAGACCATTTCACATAAAGCCTATTCCTATACGCAACTTAAGAGAATGAGTAAAACCTTTCCATTTTGCCTAGTAGAGGTACCCCTAGTCGTTGGGAAATATCCAGTCGATTAAAATCGTTTACTTATATCTTCAACCTAAACCAGATGTCCGATGACTCGATGAGCCCCAACATTACGAGGTGACAAGTGCCGCAAGTACCATTATGCTGTCTAAAACGAATTTACTGGTTGGTTCTCACGAATTTGTCGAAATTACGACTTTGCTGCTTTTAAAAAAGAACTGCAATAATTTTAAAAATATTAAATCGTCAGTTGTATTCATAAAAAACTTCTGAGAAATACTACAGTGTCTCAGCTACCGGTAGTTTGTTAGCAGTGAAGGAGAAAACGTTCTGAACCACCTTGTAAAGACATTGTATGACTTTGTCGCGTACTGTAGATAAAAATTTAATGTTTTGAGTGAGCTAATTTTAAAAGGCTGGGTTTGGTTTGAATGGGATGCGTGGGATGTTGTGAGCGAGCGGACTGTGGACATGTTTGTAGGACTTGTAACTCTGAACCTCCTTCTCCTTCTTTTTTTAAAAAAAAGAGCTGTCTAAGAATGCGGTGTGAGTTGTTGAGGCGAGGAAGAGACGCTGAAGATGGACTTTAGAATGTCAAGAGAAATTGTCACTCCACGTCCTCCCATCCGACCGAGGTTCCACGCTCTTTGCTTTTGGCCTTTTGCCACAGATCACCAAACCCTTTCCGTCCGCGTCCTCAAGACCAAGAACCACCACAAACACTCCATTCTTTCCAACCACAAATCCAAATCATCCACTAGTTCCGGGTATTTCTCAAAACGTTCTAAAGAATGAATGGCAAAATGTCCATATGGCATGGATGACCTCTGAGGTGACCAATAGTCAAGTTAACTTCGAAACTGGTGGCAGTAAGCTTAAAGACGTCCAGCTACCTCTACCATGTGACCACCAATGACGTCATCGGGTCAAAACCCGAATGACTAACTTAATTATTATTAGATTTGCGACAACTGAAAGTGGACGATGTTGATGTCGTGGTGTGGTTGGTTAGGTAGTCTTCGGATGATTTCATATTCATTCAGGGTGACAAAGTCCCGGGTTTTATTTGGAATGCCGACGGGACGCGTCAGCCAGGATTTGGGTATTTGAAAGGAAGTCGGAGACAAGACAAGAGTTCACTGTGTCCGACCACATCCGTCCTCAAAAAAATATTCTCAATCTCAAGTCCAAAGTACTTCGGCACGATTCAAATCGTCGCGTCGAAATGTCTCTTTCAATTCCGGGATGCTTCGCAGACTCCGTTTTAAATCTTCTTTTCCGGGGTAGAGGTACTTGGCAAGTTAAAGGACTTTTGTCAGATCAAATGGGACTTTGGTTCTGAAATTAGAACATTTTTGGGGTACAATTTTTGGAGATCAAGAATTTTATGTCTAAAAAGTATTGACTGGAAAATTTGGAAATTCTGTGTAGTTGTACGAGTTTCCGATCTGCAACCTGTTGGGACGGGGTTCGATTCCCCGGGTCTGGTATCTCAGCCAGACTACTCCTGTACTGTGAGACTTTGACCTGGCAGGGGTCACGATTGAGCCCTGCAAGAAGATTCGCTTTCATGAATCAGTTAAGTGCCCTAACGGGATAGAAAAATTGGGTACCACGAAGATGCCCGAGGATGGTTAAAAAGACATCAGATCTAGTGTGGAGATAGTGCAGTAATACATTCGTCAAATGTCTCCTTCATAGAAATAGACAACAAAACATCATTTGACAAAGAATGTGTGATACCTGATTTCTCTTGTCCCACAACTAAGGATTCCAGACTCATGAAGGCCAGTCTATAATCCTGAGTGTTTTTTAATAACGTAGTGAATGGTAGACAGGTTTCGAACCCGGAACCCCTACTTTTGAACTACATATCTTGTCTACGATGCTGCGCAGACTTAATTAACTAACTGATGATTTTGAAACTTCTATGAAATTGGGAAATCCTTCCATTTTTGAATTCTAAGAACGAAATCATAAGAAATCCGTTATATGATTTCAGTGGAAGTGAGAACAGATGACACATACACATAGGATTTAAGTACTGAAAAGCTGCGGGACATAACGTTTGAATGAGACACAAGGAAGACTGACTAAAGAAGCTAGTTTATTTTGAAATGTGTCTTAAAGAAATTCAAGTGTGTTCTAAAGTAGAAAACAAATCATTTTGAGTAGGAACTCATCCAAGAAGAATTTCTAGAAGCAGCAGACGCCGGTACGGCAGATGTAGATCCCTAGCCCAACACATCCTATTATTATCAAAGTGGGAAAACTAATGAGTAATACGATACAAAAAAACCGGGTGTATGCTAGAGGAATTTTATTCTAAGAAACTAACGGTTAATGATGGGAGACGACGCGCGCGGTGCATTGTTTCCATTAAAATCTATTAAGTTAGCCCTAAAGGAACAGAGCGTCTGCACGACCTTGTTAAAAAATACACCTTTAAATTGATATGTCATGTCAAACATCAAATTGAATACAAAAACCTTCATCTCTTTTAAAAGTTTTCCTTCAAAAGATGTTATTTCTCTCCAAAATAACACGTCCATCCTCATTAACGTTTCATCTTCCTCAACTAACCTCAAGTGTTTCTATTCCGTCCGACCTTTCAAATTCAATTCAAGTTTTTTTAGAAAAAGTAATAGAAAGCCAAAAGAGATAACTGTGTTCTTAATAAAATCATCACAGGGGGTTTTTAACATAGAAATCTGATAGCTGTAAAGTTCACTCGACTTGAAAAATTCATAACGGGTGGCTTCGAAGAGACCCGGGTTCAAAGATTGGAAAAATTAGTTAAAGGTCAACCCTGCTTGGAAAAAAATTGTAATCGCTGCTATCAATTTAATCCCAGAAATATTGAAAAATCCTGAAAATTTTAGTAATTTGAATGAATTCGCCAGATGTGTTCGATGTTCATGTTTACAGCTCAAATTCCAAACCGTTTAAAGTTTGAAAGTTTTGAAGGGCTCTTATTTGACGGAACTCTCCGAAAGGGCTCCTCCGCACTTCAATTCAGTTTCCCCTCACTTGAGTTCATTAAATTGAAACCGTAAGCACTCAAAGTGATGAAGCTCTGTATGGCCATCCCCATAAAGCTTTTCATACTGCGGATTCAAATTGAAATTGAAGTGCTCAAAAGTTTGTGGCTGGTTCAACAAACTCCACAATATTTCGAAATACATATCTCACCCTTTTTAAAAAATAATACAGTGGGCTTTATTTAATTTGAAATGTTTCAAGGTTACATTTTGCTCAAAATCCTCACTGCAGTAGATTGACCACAAATATTCAAAACGCCACTCACAAAATTGATGGCAGTGGTTTCGACTGGATTGACCCTTGATCCGATAGTTTTGACTTCAGTAACGATTCTAATCAAAATTTCCAATTTTTTTTGGGCCCTATCATAATTTTAAGGCTCACATGACCTCCTGGTGTACAGATTAAAAAAATTCATAGGAAATGGTCTAGGATAGTGTGAGGGTACACTATCAGCCTATGGAAATGGACCCTTTAAATACAGTACTAATAATTCATATAATAATTTATAAGGTAAAAGCGAAGCTAATGAAATGGTGAGAATGAGCTCAGATGGAGTTTCGGGTGCAAAAACACCCGGGATACTCATTTGAGTTATTTTACGTCATTGTGAGTGAGATACAATGCATGGAAAATGAATGTGCGTTAATAACATGGCTAGGACATGACATGACATTGGATGTGTGTATAATAAGGCTCCAGATTTTTCTCGGAGACCAAAAAGGGACGGATGGACATAAAAAGGGGGTCCCTGTCCCTGACACCGTGCACCGACCGTCCACTAAAAATATCACATCACATCATTCTATTCAAACTATTCAGATTTTCTTTTTAAATAGTCGTCGGACGGACGCGCGTGCCCCGTCAATTCAAGAGCCAAACGGACGCATGTATGATAAATAGCTGGCCATGGACCATTGTCCATATTTTACTCCCGGATTCTATTGTCCATCCGGGAAAAAACTGGCCGGTGCACTTGCAGGGCACGGTTCAATATAATATCGCAGTGACTGTGTCCCACTCCTTTCAATGTAAATCAAATGTCCTTGTTTTTTGCAACCAACATTTTTACTCTTACACTTGAATAAAAATCGGGGAATTAGTAATAAAGCCTGTTCGGACTGTCTGACCTGAGCGTGACCATGACGGACGGTCCATGTCCGTGTCACTCAAACCTTCTTCGGTACAATTACATTCATTCGTCACTCAAACAAGCGAATTACTCAATTTTTTCGCTGACAATCAAAGTGTCACACAAAATACTTCAATTTTTGTCAATTCTATCTGAATAACGATAAAGCATGACTATGGTTTTAATTTAAATAGCAATTAAGTAATTTTTGCAGGTGTGTAATTAAATGATTAAAAAAAATCAAAGTAAACGTTTCCTTATAGTGGTCTTTTATGGAGTGGTCTCTCCAGACAGGTGGTCTTCACTCTACGAACTATAATACAGATCGGATATTAGGAACAAATGCAGTAGTCTGAACAGATTCGGAAGAAACTAAAAAAGCGTGGAAGCATTTTTTTAACTAATTTTTTATGAGAAGAAAGATCTCAAGTTCGCATGGGTTGGAATGGACTAGAAATTGGAACATCTTGTATTTCACTGCACAGAGGGACCAGGTGTGCTGGACACTTTGGACGGACGAACCGGCCAAGGGAAATGAAGGGGAGAAAAAGGATTTCACACGATCCAAGGAGACCAAAGGTTTTTTAAGGGTCTTTCTCCCCTTCTCATTTTTTACAAGGGCTCTCCCTCTGGACACATTCGAACCAAAAATTCAATTAACAACATGAGTATCCTTCATATGCTCTCCCACACGTTTTTTACTCTCCTTCTCGGACTAGTCTTCAAGAATACTCTCTCTCGGGGTGTTTCAAAATTAAGGTCATGACCTCAACCAGGCCACGGATTTTTCACCAATGTTAAAACCCGCATGACATGCCGTTAAAATATTTCCCTGGATTACCAATTTCCTTTCCTTTTGTCATTTTTTATTTCGCATAAACATTTTTGCATCTCGTAAATGTCATTCGCCTTAAGTATTTGTTGTACAAGGCAACCTTTTGAACTGTAAAATTTACTTGAAATGTTCAGCGGTTTGTGAATTCAGCGTTTAATACTTTCTTTGCAGAATTTCTAACACGTGATTTGTTTTTTTTTGCATTAAAATTTTGAAAATTCAGTTAACCATGTCCTCCCGCACGTATTCAATTGATATCCCGACCAATTTTATTCCAATTTATATTTCGAAATAGAAGAAGAAAAATTAAATGTGCTGTGATGTCTACGTTCTAGTCGTACAGTGGGTTCTTTATAAATCGAGTGCATAGTTTATAGTTAGATATATGAAGTGTGCTCGGTCTTTTCGTTACACGGTGTAGCAAGTATAGACATTCGACACTGCAATTCTGGTTAGGACACGACAAGTGTGGGTAAAATTTTAGAGCTGGATATTCTCCCTTGTTAAACTTGTTTAATAATCTACAGATTGTAAGCGCGAATAGCTATTTGTGAGCAAAAGCGCTTAGCGCTGCGCTGCGCTGCCCTATGGTCAAAGCCAATACTATGTATACCATTTCTCTTCCTACCTTTATTTTGGGTCTTTCATTTTCATTTTCATTTTCATTTCATGGCTCAAGTGGAGTATTGTTGTGTGTGACCGTTAAAAAATGGTTACCACGTACCATATGTGAATTAGGGATGTGGATGATGAGACGGACGCGGACGGACCCTTCCGTCGTCGTCCTAACAATGAAAAATAATGGACAAGGTACGTAAGGTAAGGTAGGGATAGATTTTGATCCATGGCAAAGGGAAAGGTAAAAAGAGAAGAACCCTTGGATCGTTTTTTTAACAATTTGCCAAGCTCGGAGACAGGATGGACTTTGTGAGAAAAAACGCTCCGTCTGGTCGGGTCCGACTTTCCATAAGGCCAAGGCATGAGGCTAAGTCTGAATCCGAGTGAGTCCAACTGAGTCCATTCAATTATTACATATAAGGGGAGACCCTTCAAAACCAATTTGAGAAGTAAAGTAAAAAAAATGAACCAAATGGACGGAAAAGAAAAACCATTAAAAATGGCTAGGACTCTACGTCGTAGTGGCAGTCATAGTGGTGGTGAGTGATTGTGGACACACGTAAAAAAACTATCCGCATCTCAAGTGTCCGTACTCTACTGGTTTCACATGTCCGTCTATCTTTATATTTTGATCTTTCCTATTACAAACAAAATCCACAGAAATATGTTTCAGGTTCCAATAATCCATCTCTCTGTATCGTTTTTCTCTATATCGGAGACATTCTCTCATTATATTGTGATTTTAGGTCTCGCGGATTCCATTAAAATAGCTAAAACGTCGACTATATCAAAACAAATTTCCTTAGACTTTGAGAGTTCGTCAGGTGCAGGGTCCGATCTCTTAGACTGTCATTCTATTGTCACTGCTTCAATTAAGAGTTTCATTTTATTTTATTATTTCACAATACAAATATATATAATAAATAATTAATTTAATGTCTGTCTCAAAATAATAGAGACTTCTGACGTCACCAACAAATCAACACTCCTAAACGTAGTCATGCGAATTTGCAGAGAAATAGGAGATAGAGTGGTCCCTATCGTAACATATATTTACTAATGACCACCTAACGGGTAGGATTGTAATATTTTGCAACACCCTGACATGAATGGCCAGGAATGTCAGTGTCAACAACTTGTTATTTTCGTGACGTCAGAAGTCTCTATTATTTTGAGACAGACATTAATAATAAAATAATTAATAAAATATTCAATACCAAATCTAGCTTGAATATTAAACGCAGAATTGAAAGAATGGTAAAGTGGAATTTCCAGTCAATCGAATCATCGTTTATATTTAAAAATTGGATTATTGAAGGTTTTCTTTTGTTTCCAAGAAAGACGTAGAAATCGGGTTTATTTGTACATAAAATATACAGTACGGGACATGATACATTGCGAGTTACTTTGTAAGATGTCCGCAGTGATCCGTAGACTTATCTCTCCAATCGCTCTTGAATTCTCATATAATTTTTACACAGTTTTTGACTCACAGATGGTTAGATTTTGATGGATCCTCTCTTGATTTCCACTTTTTCTAAAGGATGCATGGGTTCCAGACTTTTAAACTTTTGAAGAAGACACAGTGCGCTGTGTATTGAAAAAAAGGACGAATATTAATGCATTATTCAAAGGCTGTTTGCCTTGATTTGATCTGACCTGACCTATAATACAAGGTAAAAGGAAATCCATGCTCTTTAGCACGTCAACTTGACTTGACTTAACGGAAAAGTTGAGTAATTTGATATGACATGGCAATGGCATGGCAGAACGAAAGCATCACAAGAAATACTCTACTTTCCTTCAATTTCTTTTCAATCCAAAGATGCTAACGGCAAAAAACACAAAAAGAAATGAAAATTTTAAATTATATATTAAAATGAAGGTAAGTCATGCCAAAACATGTAGAAAAAACCAAGGGGACTTCAAGGGATGTTGTCCGCCTTTTACAACCATTTAAAAACCAGAAACAAGACCCTTAATATCCAAACAACACTACATGACATCCATAGAGATCTTCTTATGCAAATTTAAACTCACACGTACGTCTCACAAGAGCTCACAAAAAAGCTATGTACAGTTTGACTCACACCACATTAAAAAATGGAGTTTATGTTGACGTCATCACATAATATTATTTTATTTTGAAGCTAATATAAGAATAAACACTAGGGTTATACTCCAGTCTTATCATCTATCATGAGTTGTGGAATGACGGATAGATATCACGCATTATTTGTCAAATAATGGCTTATCGTGTATTTTTATGAAGGAGATAGCCCCAGCCCTGCTAGGCAATGCTCAGAATTCACCTCATTTTGACGAATGCATTGCTGTACCGTCACTACACTACACCCAATATATTTTAATCATCTTTGGGCATCCTCGAGGTACCGGATGTCCTCTAAACCTAAAGCGTAAAGCTTTTTTTGACCATTGAACGTCAGATATGCATCTGACGGATCCATAAAATATTTACGGATTGTTATTTTAGTGATATTCTAGAATGACGCTAACACAGATGTCATAAAAACTTGATGTGATGTGTGTAACATGTGCGTCTATTCACTCATTCATTCAAATCCATTGAATTGAATTGTTCTACTTAAGATGAATTCCTTTCCAATCCAAATGCGCTGACTACATTATAATTATGACTAGCTTCTGTGTCATGTCCAAAAGGATTATTATTAAAAATGCCCTCTAGTTGAACAAAAGTCACTTTATTCTAATGTATGCATTTGTTGCTACTCTACTCTACGTTGGTCCACACCTTATTTAAAGAAAGAATCATACGAATATGAATTAATCACGCCCTTTTTTTTACCAAAGGGGTTTCCCCGAGTTTTATTGTTGGCGAGAAAGGGTTTCTGTAAATATTTTCAGGTGTATCTGGAATTTAAGACAATCAATGAGCATACTAACTAAGCGGGTCATAGTTCTTTCGATTCTTCAGTTAGAAGCAGGGCGCACTGTTGAAGAATCGATTTGATGACAAAAATTATAAAAAATTAACGTAAATACCAAAATTCAAGGAATCCATAGCAGGGCACTCGATCGGTCACCATATTTGTAAACAATTTGCATGACCGACCAAAAATAAACAAATAAATGCTCAAAATATTAGCGACATAATGCGGTTGGCGTACAGCGAGCACTTTCCATGGTATGTTAATACAAAAAGTCAATATTCAATATTCATTTCCGAAAAACGAATGAAAAGAACAAATGGAGATAAAAAGTGACCCTAGTGTCCGTTAGGTCACGTAGGGACCTGGCTATGCATAAAACACCTTTTTGACTCGATATGAGAACCATGAGGGGAAATAAAAGATTGGACTTGAGTTTCGTCCGTCCATTTCGTCCATTCTATTCATTCTTTATCTAATTTTCGGATCATTCATCATATATCGAACCCAAATCCGTGGGTCCGATGTAGCGAATAAATCCACGGGATGAATATTATCTCTATCTTCCGTTTTCGGGGACATAAACAACACGGACTTATACTTTACCTTAATTTTATTGAAAAAAAGGTTCTGTCCCTAAATGAAACCCAGGAAAATCTCTGGGACATAGGACATTTGAATAGCCCGAATATTGAGGGGAACCCTAAATGTGTAAGGACGAGGTTAGCCTGAGGTCACCAACGTCTGACCTCAGAGGTCACTGAAGGGAGCGTCTCTTCCCTAGAAACATGTCTATGAATACAAACCTTGTTTTTTCCCCTAACAGTTGTCAGAGATTTGGTCGCGCATATACATCGTATGAAAAAAATAAGGGTCTTTTACACATTCATCCATGCAAATGCATGCATATGTACAAATCCTACAAAACTTTCCCCGCCCCGTCCACTATTTCCATAATAATGTGAATGTGACAAAAAACTGGAGCACCAAAAATCTGTCCTGGGTTAAGGAAGATAAGAAATTAGGTGCATGTCCGAAAAGGCATTTACTAGCCAACATACAATATTGGGTTCTTTGGTAATGGTCGGTAGTTGGATCTGTTCTGAGGTCAAAGGTCACTCATAGGTCCATGTAAAGTAAAAGTTAAACCCTGGAATCCAAAGTGACAGCCGGTCAGGCAGGGTGGGAAAAAATAATGCAGTCTCATTCAGAAAAAATTAATATTCATTCTACTATTTAGATCCTTTTGTATTTTATGAACATGAATTTCCCATTTTCTGACTTATTCGTATTAATGAGAAAAAATAGGATGAGATTTTTGTTAATGGACTTGAAAATTTAATTATAAGAATGACGAGCGCAGAGGTCAGAATACGGGAGTCTGTGGAATGTAAGACAATCACACAGTCCTACGCTTACAATTAATGTGTTAAAGGGATCCCTTGTCACTTATGTGGAGGTTTTACCTAATTTACAGTTAAAAAGCGTCCCTAGTAAAAAAAAAGGCAATGACCAAAATCCCTGGACTCCATGTGTGAATGGATTTGTGCACAGAAGGATTTGTTTAAAAAAAGTTGGAAAAGTAACGAGCGAGGGTTTTTTGGCCATGAGATGATGATGAGTCGGTCTGGAATGGAAGGGTACCCGTAAGGTCACAAAAAATGGTAGCATAGGATGGATGAGAAAAAGAATCTTGAGTTGAAGAAGAGATAGAAGAAAAAATAGAGATAGGGAGAAATCCAGCTGGGACCGAAGGGAGACCAAAATAGATAGAGTTTTTTAAAAAATATGAGATGGTTGTTTTGGTCGGGTCGGGGTGGAGGGACACCGGATATCGGGTGTCTTTCTTACCAACCGGTCATGTGTTCCTCCCAGTCAACTCAAACATTCTCAACTAACTCAACAAAATACCCGGGTTTTTCCACAACGTCTTAACTACACAAAATTTCCGATGATTGATCAAGATCTTACCCGGTATTTAAATGGAAGATCGCCAATTTTAATTACATATAGTGTAAAGTATGTATGATTATGTTGCTTTAATTAATTGCATTAGTTTGTGAATTAACGACACCGTAGTTATTTTTATTGAATGATAAGGACACAATTATTTAATTGAGATTCGCTCGTTAATAGTGTTCGTTAAGTTTGTTTGTTTTTTGCTTAGAGAGCTACACCCTCATATTCAGACAAACTCGGCGCTTACAAACTGCAGGGAATCCCCACCATGGTCTAACATAGTAGCAAGGTATTTTTAGTATAGAATACGTTGTTTTCTGTTTGGCCCAAGGAGCGTACCCCTAGTAGTAGATGAAACAAGCTAACTTGATTAAAAGAACTACAACCGTGTCTGTCACGGAAATCGAAACCTTACATAGCAAACTTTTAAGGTGACTGATTGTGCCATTATGTATATTATAGTTGTAAATAATGTCACCGTCAAAACCGGAAGTCAGAGAAAACCCAAAATTATACGGAAAGGAGAAGACCTTCGAGCGCAGTGCGACCTTTTGCTGACTGATGAGGGCAATGTCAAATCATGTTAGGTTAGGTTATGTTCGTAATAATTGTTACATAGAATAGAACTAGTTTTAATGGATTTCGGATTTTATCGGTAACATATACGCCAGGTGGAACAGGTACGTACGTACGTGCAGTTTCAAGTAAAGAACATTCCAGATTATTTATTGCACTTTCACCCGGTTAAAAGTGAGTAGTCAAGTAATAACATTAGGAGTTGTTTAACACAGCCAGGCGCTATATGTCTTAAGTTTTTCTTCAAACTTTGAGAAAGCAACTTGTTGAGTGTGCTATGGTGGTTGGAGAACACACAAGATAAGAACATCCACTCTCATCATTTATATCCGCATCTGCATAAAACACAAATCAAACAATTTACAAAATCTTATAACTTTTCTAAACAGAAACGGGTACAAAATTAAACAGAAGATTACCTTGGTTAACACTGCTCTGTGCGAATTCTGGAAGGACAGGCTAACAATTCACATACCAGTGATAAACAATTTTCATTCTACGGTCAATATAATCTAGTTTACAAATTCTAGAAAGAAACAGAATATTTATGCCCAGAATGTAAATTTATTGCAGAAATACCGTTCAATATTACAATTATATATAGCTTGAAAGATAGACATTTCAAAAGATTTGAGACCCAGTACTGATAATGTTTGTGACAAATTGTTAAATATTTCGATAAAAGGAAGAAGTATGACGCGTCTTGAGAACTAACCCAGTGAAGAAGATTCTAAACCGAACTAAAATTTATTTGACAGTTTAAATTGCAATGACAAGATGTATCATCATTATATTATCATTTTATTAAATGTTGACAAGTTATGGCTATGAAATACAAAATAAATCCTCAGAGATGATAAAAATCTTCACACTTGGATTAAGTTGAACGTAAAACCAGTATTTGCATCCAGGGTCGACCAAGCGAACTTATGCCTCAGCGACACACATCGAGAGAACACAGAATCAGTACAATATCTCCCCCCTTTTCTTTAGCATCCACCATCTGGCGGTTCCATTTTGAATTTATTTTGAAGCTAAGGTGCTACTTCGTCTGTAGAATTTACAGCTTTTCTTTGTTAATAAATGATCAATATGGTCCGTTTGTTTCTAACAGTTAAATCTGAAAAGTTTGACCAAATAAAAGAAGATATCTATTATCTAAACGAACAAATGCTGTAAATTTCATTATTTTTATTATGTTTAACGTATACCATTTAATTTAAAACACATGAAACATATTTTAGGAATTGTATGATTGGATTTTTCGTAAAACATTTTACTAAAGAATTATTTTGACTTTATTAATTCGCAATCCAATCTGTCATTCCGATATCGTATTTGGACGATTCGTTTAACTTGACGTGTTATTTTCTGCCTGCAGATGAAACAGTTTAGTTCCGCTCTTTAACCATTCATTCGTGAAAATACTTGGGTGTGGTAATGACCATGCAGGACGAATTGACACTCGCAGATTGTCCTTCTCAATTTGCCACAATATGTCCATGCCAAATAAAGCATATCTGTGCGGGGTATTTCATTCATATTATTCATTTCGTATTTCATTTTTTGCAAAATGTGTTCGGTTATAAAGAATTCAAATACAAGATACCAACTCATTGCGAAAATTCAATCCTTAAAGGTTTTATTGCAAATTTATGCACGTATATTAACGATGCACTTCCCTAATATTAAAAATATGAAATAATTATAAAAATATACCCATTAATGGATAATCGGTGTACAAAAATAGTCTCCGTCTATTTCTGTTAGTGATAAGGTGTTACTTTCACTCTGCCCGACAAAGGTACCCCTAGTAGTACGGATATCTCCAATGGATTAAAGAGACAAAATCTTTAAATAATGAGCGCCATGTTTGTGTGCATTGTCATTAGAAGAAGACATAAAATCTGACTTAGGATTAGAAAACAATTGACAGGTGAACTAGTGCTAAAAGATTATATATAAACTCATTTGTTGATGCTTTCTGGGCAATTCTAAGGGTGTATGTAAAATTGGGAATGGATTTCGGACGACGTGTTTTTTTTTTCCGTTAGAGTGCTAACCCCAGCATTCAAACATACGGAGTATGCAAGTTAAGGTATCCCTGTCGTGTATCAACAAAACAAGAAATTGAGAGAATCTTCAGTATTTACTACGGAAGTCTAGTTTCTAGAAGATCCCTTTAGCCCCTTTTTTTCAATTCGAATACCTCATTAATAGTTTCAAACGCTCTACATTTGATATTCTGAAATAATAAAAGTAGGATTTCCTCTTCTCTAAAGGAATCATTTGGAATATTAAGAAATTTCATGTGGTCTTTGAACTCTGATATCTCTGAAGAGCAAACACATGTGAAATCAGCATATTTTGACCATTTCTATACTGGGTGAGCCAATACTGCCCAAACAAAAAGAGTGAAGGAAGATTTTGCAAAATTTGAGTCGCACTGAGAGTGGTTCGATCCCTGTAACAACTTGAAAGTTTTGGCCATACTGGTGCTGCTTAGACATGGCGACATCGCCGGTGACACGGGAGAGGTATCGTCACCATGACTGTAACGTCATCAGTTTTTAATAACAACCCAGATTGTGTTTGATTGAAAAGTACGAGCTTACATAGTAAGAAAGAGTTGTTAAGTTTAATGTGTAGAATTATAATGCGATGCTGTATGGCAAAAGTACAGAGGAATGAGATGCATGAATTTTTAAGCGATCGAATTCTCGTGCGTAGTTCAAACATCGGATTCTTCCAAGTCAACCATATCGACTCTAGAATATTATAACATAAAAGTGGATTGAATGAACCCGGTCTTACAGTAATCAAACGACAGCAGCTCAAAGCAGACATATTGAGCCGAAATTTAGCCATTGTCTCTTTTATCACTAACAATAAGTATCGGATTGACCTCAAGCCCGAAAAATTTTATATAAAGACGACAGAATTTTTTTTCCTTCAGAACAAGACAGGAATTTGAGTTGCACGGCTAGTTCTATGTACGTCCGTAAAAATTAAGGGGTGTGATTGTTTCCATGGAAACCCTGAATCACTCTGAGTCCCCATTTGCAGAAATGCATTCCCTGGCCTGTGGGACCAATTATCAGTGAAGCCAGAGAAAGAGATAAACTCCAGGACTTAAAAAATCCTCTCCTGCAGAATCTTTCAGGGTTCTATGTATTTGTTTAGATTTTTTGAAAACTTAGACCACGTACATACGTACAATATCGTAGAGCATAGTGCGGTGCACAAACTGCATTAGTTCAACATGAGCACCCATCCTTTTAAAAATGGTAGCGGGTGCGGGGTGTTCGGACATGTGATTTATTATTTCAATACATTTTTCCAGCCCTTCTTCATATGTGCTAGAAATGCGGGTAACTAATACCCTGGACTTTTCCCGGGAGAAAGGGGGGAAAGTGTAGAAAGGAAAGGGTTGCAGGAATGAATATCGGAACCAACCCTGGAATCCACTGATAGCCCACCCAAGATTTTAGACCCTCTATTCTTTTTAAACTAACCAAGCGGTTTACAGCTAGCTAGATGACTACTGTATTTATTCTACTATTGGCCGGGCTCTATTAAAAGCGAGACTTTCTCCAATTTTCTCCATATATACCTTCTTGGAGAAAGTGGTGAAAGCCTCTGACTCCCTTCAAATTAATAGAAGCTCTAATATAATTAATACGTTATGAACTATGACTTTCACCCTGCTTTCTCCTCTCAAACTTGTACAAATAATTTTACTTTTACGATTACAGGAAAACATTCATTTTCCATTCATGGTAAAAATATTTCGAAAATATTAATATTAGCAGCTATCATTGAAAGCTGAGGTGAAAATTTCATCTACTTTCACTTTTTGAAGAAAGTCCACAATTAAAAGTGAAAGTCGATATTTTCTGGACCTTTCCCCGTAGTGCTACGCATTAAGAACTCTCTGACATCGACAATCATTCTATGTAGATTTTTTTTTTTAAATTTTCATCCTAAGGGGAAGGAAGGAAAACTGAGTAGGAAAAAGAATCCAATTCCATTAGAGCCGAATCCTGTTATTTCCCAAGCGTGTCGAGCCTTGTACTTCCACTTCCTCACATATTTTTTCTCAAAATGTCAGACTCCGCGGCCATCATTTTTTTTCTCCCCCTCTATTTTTGGGGACCTTTATCTGTCATGTCCGTCCTCTCTTGATGACCCTAAAATCCATAGTCATCCCTGGAAAGCCCGAAGGGACTAATGACTAGAACGAGTCCATTCTGATCTCTGATCCTATTCACCGAATCCACCCTCCACTGCCTTGCTCTGAATACCCGGGTAACATTCTACTTCATCTAATCCCAAGCAATGCGGGTAACAATGAAAATCATAGTGTCCTGAATGTGAGCAACCAAATCAGGTATATCCTCGTATGTGTGCCCAGATTTCTGAACACACAAAACAGTTATTTAATTTTTACTGTATTAGGGAGTTTTAAATAATAAAAAAAAATAACTTATGAAAATTTTCGGGTTTTATTGGGATAAATATTGTCACCCGTGACCAATTTCGTTAGCCATAAGCCATAACATAACGTTTCGCTTCTGTTTTGAACTCCACTAACACATTTCATTTTTCACTATGGCTAAAAATGTCTGAATGAATTAAACCACTGATGACCAAACTGTAACGGCGCACAAAAACCTCTTAAAACACGCCTCGTCACTCAAAATACTTTTTTATAAATTCAAAAACATTCCTATTTTGCAAGTATTGCTGAGTCTTTCTGAACTCATTAATGTATCCAAGCTGAATAATAAACATGACCATCCTCACATACGAAATGTTTAAGAATGAATAAAATAAAATTTGGTCATCATGGGCTGCTGAAAAGGTTAATACTTTTTTGCCTGGGTCTCCGAAATTCAAATGATCAGTGGGATACTACGTGGCCGTTGATTGAATACGCGAATTGATAAAAAATGAATCAGAGTCCCAATCCGATATTCTATTCAAAGTTATTCATAAGATGAACACAGAGTGAAAAAAGGGTTGAAAATTAAGGTCTGGCCTAAAAGGTGATTGGAAATCATCATGACCTTCGGGACCTGGATGAATGAAAGCAAGACCTTACATTTTTTGCATTATACTATGTAATAAAAAATCAAACTATTATACATGTTAACGACCCAACTCTTTTTTATTGTCAATCTATCAGACCATACATTTTTACATATTTATCAATTTTCTTTGAATTTTGGTCCGGGCAGGGTGGTCAATATTTTTCGTAGGCAGATTATTTTGAAGATGGACCCGCTTGTGGTCCCGACTCGGACTTGGACTCTCCAGTCTTCGTTCCACCAGCTGCTTCGATTTCTTTGGCTACAAATTAAAATATGCATTTCAGACTTCATTAGAGTTCATTCTAAATTTTAATTCAGTATTTCACAAAATATTGAATTGGCATTCCATTTGACGCAGGAAACGTGCCCGTAATAGTAGGAAGAAATGTATGATCTACGTTCGTACTCTAATTTCTGCATAGCATAATATGCAAATACTCATTACATATTAATTGGTACACCCAGTAACACCGTCAATGGTTCAAATATTTCTCAATAGAATTGGTTACCAGCTCTACATTCGGCATAGGAAAGGTCACCCTAGACAAATCTTCCAAAAACGCGTAGAGTAAGGATAGTATACAATTATTGTTTAGTCATTGTATTGGCGAAGGAAAACAACTGCAACTGATAAATTGCTTCCCGAAGGATCAAACTCTCAATGAAATTGTAATTTACCAGCTAATTTTTTCCTCTCTTCTGCAGCAATTAATTCGGCAGCAATTTTCCTTTGTCTCTCGGCATCTTCCTTGGTCCAAGCCACTTGCCAATCCATAGACTCTGGTACAAGGGTCACTCCTACCATGATTTTTCCAATGAGGTAATCCATTTCAGAAATGAAATTCCGGTCACCGAGGTCATCGTCGTCGTCTTCTTCTTCTAACGGTCCAAATTCATGTGCCCCCCAAGTCCTTATGGTATATTCCGGTGTTGTCGTGTATTTATGACATTTCATGCATCCATGAATCATTCGGCTCATAATCTCCGACTCCGTTCTTTTGATCTTGTCAACGTAAGCGAGGAACTGATAGAAAAATGTTCCGATCAGTAGTACGTATTTGTAATTAACAACTTTGGATAATGAGATAGTACCCCTAATAGTAGGGAAAGACTTCGGCGAAACAGACAAGTAACCTCTTTAAAAACACACACACACATTGACGTTCGCCGTAAGGCATCGTGAAATACTGCAGTGTATTCCTCGTAGAGGGAGGGTTGCTTTCCAATTGGCCTAAGGGCGGTACCCCCACTAATAAGAAAAGCCCAATGGAGAAAATAACTTATATACGCTTCATATGTGAAACTGTATCTAGGCAACCCCTTGCTTACGCGAATTGATAATATCAGATATTTCTGATCTGATGAAAACTATAACTAATAGTGTCGAATAGTTGACTATTTTAGCCTAATAGAAAATCATAAAGATTTGAATATTCGAATCACCTATCTGAACTGACTCAAATAGATCGCATCAGATGTTAGGGTTATATCAGAT
>JAQGCA010001383.1:0-17889 GCA_034698945.1 Protaphorura quadriocellata
CAAGACACGGAACGGAATACAATTTCAATTAGTTTTTACAATTCAAAATGTAGTTCCAGCAGCTCGAACATCCATACCGACATTTCTTAAAATATCATATGCATTTCGATCAGAATTTACATAATTCCAAGTATTTCTTTCAACTAATTTTTTGGTTTTGGTTTTAACTTTAATTCCTGTACATCAACAAGCAACAAGATCAACAGATGCATATAAAATAATAGTCTTGATTATTAAAATAAGCTGAAACTTACCGACACCATATTGGCTACTTATTAGATTTATTCCTCGAGGTGAAAAATTGTCTTCCGCTGGAATTCCTGGAAATGTTGGAATGTTTGTCTTCACTGGAAGTAGAAATGTCAACGTGTCACTTCACAGAGAGAATGGAATAATTTTCCACCGGCACTGCATTCAAAAACCCCACATATCAACTACCGCGAATCTTTCTGATTTGAATTTTAAAAAAAAAGTTTATTTACATCCCCGACAATTGAAAAAGTTTCATAACTTCAGAATTTTGAATTGGACATACTATATTTTTATTTTCCAAAGCGATGAGGTGCCCTGTGAATTGGAGAAGGATTTGTAGGCATGGTGTAAGTGCATTTTCAATTCCATCCAAGAAAGAATGTTTCAGCGGATTCGGAATTTTCAAGACGAAATCAGTGATATTTTACCAGGATGTCGATGTTAGAACATTTCGAACTACTTGTAGGGAATACTGTAGTTTAGATTCCGAAAAATCAGAAGAAGCGATTATACCTTTAACTGAAGTTGAACGTTTCGTTTCTGAATGCATGATAAGTGTGAAAACTCCAAAGGACCATGCTAAGGCATTGGCTCAAGTTTTGATCGCCGCGGATTATCGAGGTCACTTTAGTCATGGGTTAAATCGATTAGGTATGAACCATAGAAGGTAATGCACTGCGAAATTGTGATAACCGTTAGACAATGTTCGTTCTTTCTAACATAAGTGGCATTGTCACTGTCGATTCTTTCGATTATTTGCGGCAATGTCACTGTTGGTGGTTTCGATTCGAACATCATTAGTGGTAGTGGTAGACATGGTTCTCTTTATTATGTTTTTGACAGATTATTACATCGCCGATGTGTCCTCTGGAATATGTGATAGTTCAGCCACTCCGAGTATTCTCAGTCAAACGGCGGCTACGGCTTTTGTGGATGGAAATAACGGCCTTGGACCAATAGTTGGAAATTTCTGTATGCAACTCGCGATTGATAAATGTAAATCTGCTGGAGTTGGATGGGTGGTGGCAAAAGGTAAACCCGTATAAAGATCACTCAAAATCCGTTAAATCATTTACGGTTTGTTTCTTTTCAGGTTCAAATCATTATGGTATTGCCGGATGGTACAGCTTGCAGGCGAAGACACGAAACTTAATCGTACTGTTACTTCTAAGATACTAATCACGATTCGTTAAGATTACTTCAATATCATAATTTGAGCATATTCCTATGAATTCCAGGGAATATCCTTGACCAATACAAGTCCATTTCTTTCCCCCACACGGAGTAAAGAAGCCGCTCTGGGAACAAATCCGTTGTCGGTAGCAGCCGGCGGCCTTGGACAGGATGAATTTGTACTTGACATGGCTACGACAGCAGTGGCCGTCGGCAAAGTACGTATGCTATTGAAATAACTCGTACTAATGATTCTGAAATCACTCCAAAGAATTATACATTATTTCCATCAATTCGGATTCGGATTGTTCGAATATTGTCTGACTACATCATCCGACCCGACCGGTTATCGGGTAAAGCCTAGTCGTTTTCTTCTACAAATTGACTCTATAGTATAAACATTTAGCAAAATTGTTCATTATTGTCTGAACTGTTGAATAGTACGGCCACGAACTACGAAAGTTCCCTATGTTACTCCTGAAAATTTTAAATGTGACGTTTTTATTTCAGATTGAAATGCAAAGAAGGAAAGGTGAACCAATTCCACTCGGATGGGCACAAGATAAGCTAGGAAACCCTACGACAGATCCAACTGTAGCAATGGAAGCGAGGTGTTTAATGCCACTGGGTGGAGCTGAGGTCAACAGTGGCTACAAAGGTTATGGTCTGGCCCTGATGGTAGAGCTCTTTTGTGGGGTTCTTGCTGGTACGGTTCTGAAAGTGTAATTACAAGCCTCACCTTCCAAGAACGTATTGGTATTTTAATATTGGCAGTGCTAAATAGGTTCAGCATTCGGCCCTAATGTGCGTAAATGGATGACTACGTCAGAGCCGGCCAACTTGGGTCAGTGTTTTATAGCCCTTGATCCATCGTGCTTTGCCTCTGATTTTGAAGCACGCCTCAGTACCTTATTGAACTTTATGAGGAATATGGAGCCAGTAAATACACTAATCAGATTGTAAAACTACTAATAAGTATTAAGTGGCTGAAAGTACCACTGATTTATCTTTCAGAAAGATCCTTCGAAGTCGGTTCTTGTTGCAGGCGACCCGGAAACTGCCCACATGAAAAAAATTGATACATTAGGTGGAATTCCCTACCACTTGAACCAAATTGAAGCTTCCGTAAGTATGCTCTTGGGACAGGAATTATTGCGAAAGGCGGTACGACTGAACTATACAATTGTCCGTGGTGTCTATGTCGTCTGTGTGTCATACTCTAGCCTGTATGACACAGACGACATAAGAACAGAACAAGACAGAGGAAAGCTATATACGATTCGTAGCTTTCCTCAGATTCACTTGAAAATCGGTACAAATGGTACAAGACTTTTGGCCTACGGCTATGGTCAAGTCCGTTGGTCAACAAAAGTTGACTCCCGTTCGAACACTTTCCTATCCGAGCCTGAGCAGCAGACACCGCTCGCCAGTATCTAAATCAATTTCCTACCGCAGCAATTTTTCTCGTCTCATTCTGCTTTTATTACATGCTTTACTTTTACTGCCTGTCAGGTTGTGTTCTGGTTATCTCTTGCATTTAAAATGTCGGTATTTCTTTCAACAGAAAATTATGGCATCAAAGCTTCGAGTCAAACCCATGAAGCCAATTCCAACTTTCAACATTTCGAAATAACACGTGAAATAGTTTCGTAACAACAATAAATAAAATCAAATATACCAATCTTGAGGATGAAGGTTAACACTATATTACCAAACCAACTACGCAATTGTTAGCATTTTTTGGCGAAATTACAAACTGATCGTTTCTTCTTTTCTTTCAACAGAACATTATGGTATCAATACGTCGAGTTTGCCATGTAAAGTCAAATCCATCAAGCCAATTCCGGCTTGAACTTTCGAAATTAACTCTAAATCCTGTGCCATGCTCTTCAGCCTTAGTACTACTTTTGCATTGAATTTGAATGTCATTTCCCCTATTCCACTTGAAAAATATACCTACGGGTGGAAAACGAATAGTAAATAGTAAATTCAACGTAATAGTGGCAGTAGGCTAATCTTCCACTAACAGTACTTTCGTAACAACAAGAAATTAAACATACCAATCACGAGGACGAAGGTTAACAGTTTATTACCAACCAGCTATGCCATCGTGTAAACGCTGCACTTGACCGGCATACAATAATCAGCAACATCAGTGCAAGGCAAAATACAAACATAAATAAACTTCGGTCAGAGAAACGCTATGGACAGAAATATTAGATAGAGAAGTGGAGGTATCGTTGATTTAATGCCAAACTACGTCAGACTTGCTGACTGCAGCTACTGCTGCACTAAGTTTAGGGAAACGTGATGCTAAAGTTGATGTTGTGGGAATGCTTCCTTGTCCGTGTGAACCTAAGGACACCGCAGCTTCAATTTGAACTTGAGTCCCATCACCTCTCAGACTGGACACACAACGCCAATTCCCCATGTAATTTCCTGTTGTCCAAAATCGTACAATTTAATTACGAACTTGACTAGAATTTCAATTAGTGTTACAGCCGAATATCTGTTTGAGCATCACAAAATGGGATATTAACCTAAATTCGGAAATATATACCGCGCGTTCTGACCTATTAAGGAGAAAAGTTTGGTATATAATGGAAATATTAATTTGTCTGATTGAAAAGAAGATTGAACGAACGCCGATTATTGATCAGATGACTGAGATCGGAGATACGAGTTATAGTTGACTTGGATGAAATCCTACATTTTGAGAATTTCGTAGCGCTATTCGCTATTTGACCTTATCATCAAAATTGAAATTTTCGGACACTCACCCTTCCAAAGTCGAACACATCCATCATCCCCAGAAGACGACAAAATTGTTCCTGTCACATTCCAAGCAACTCTCCACACTGTGGAGTTGTGTTCCAAACCGTGAGCTACGAGTCTGGTATTGAATTTTGTAGAGGCAGTCGAGTTTTCGTCATCGGTCCGGCTTATTAAAGAACGTTAATGGAGCAATTAAAACTGATTGATGAAGCATGTAGTGAATTTTTGGTAAAATATTTTGTCGATGGAAATTTGTTGATAAAAGTAAATAATATGAATATCATGAAATTTGGTATACCTTTGTTGTGGTTCTAAAACCACAATTTTTAAATCCTTTGACCCAATTCCCAACAAGTGGTATGACCTGCGAAAAAGAAACTCATTTTATCACTCAGCACTTACCAATGAAACATTATTTTTGCCTTACCTGCCCAAGTTTGGAGCAAATGCTAGGTCATTCACAGGTTCCGTAACATCTTGAAGAGTCTCGATCTTTGTCCAACGTCGAGCATTGTCATTAAACTCGTAGATCATGACTTTTGCCGCACCTGGCGTCGTGTCATCGCTCCCAACTGCGATCATCGGTAATGCGTATCTGGGGTAAGTTGGATTCCAAGCAAGGCACGCACAAGAAACTTTCACCGAAATCTCATGTTGAAGGCTCCATTGTGTCAGATTCATGACGTCTGGTGCTTCATAGATTCGGACAAATCCATCTGCTGAACAAGTCGCAAGGACTAAACCGAGATATTTTGGTGCAAATTTAACGTCAGTGACACATGTCCTTGAGTCAACTAATGTTGTTCTTTTCACCCAATGCGTTGATGAGACTCGATCTCCGGGAGCCCCTTCTCCAACTGGATCCATCAAAATAATTAAATAACGTTTATATTTGCCACCCTAGATAGATATACAGTATAAAAATGTTTTTATTATTATTCGAGCTCTCTGATTTTGCTGAGCTGGGTGATAAAACAGAAATTGCAATATTTGTACCATATTGTTGTTCACCGAGGAGGCCCATCGTCGCATTCTTATTTTTTTCACTCTCTAAAACTTGATTTTTCGCCGCTGTGTGTAAATGTGACCCACTCTCCTCCTTTTGCTTTTCTGTACTCTTTTTGTGATTTTGGACGGTTTCGTCGTCGGAGGGGATTTGGCGGGGGACCTAGAGTGGGACTTGGACTCGGAACGTTTGTGGTGTGCATGCGTTGGTACTAGGGGTGATTTTGATTTTGAAAAAGAATCATTGCTCCCTACACTACTGGAACGGTGTTGGGTCTGGTGTTTGAGTACTTTTTTATCTTGTCTGTCCTTCCCTATAAATAACTTATATATACCCTATCCCACTCATAACGGTAGAATATCCATAATCCAATTCGCTAATTTCTTCCGATACGAGTTTTAAGATATGGTAGACCAACTAAGCAAGTTTAATGGGACAAAAAAATTAGAAAGTGCACCCGCCTACTTTATCAGGAGGTGTTGTTTTATCTGTTAGGATGATTTAAAGATCATATATACAAATGCTGATTACTGATCTCTGATTTGATCAGGTATTATAAAAAAGCAGCTTCCTTATCATTTTGTGAGACAATAGTAGCTGGGTCAACCTATCTATTACGGTCTTCGAAACCTACGTGTCCTCTAAGAGATCTCTTGGTGCAATGGAAACAGGTTGAATTTTTCAAACACATTTGTTCGAACCTCCTTTTTCTGGAAATGAATAATAAACTTACTGACTTCCTCCCAAACTACGGCTGTACGGTCAAAAGAGCATGTGGAAATTACTTGGCCAAATTCAGGATTTGCCCAAGTGACCTTCCAAACTGAGCCACTGTGTGCTTTCCAAGAAGCCGTACAATTCCAACTTCCGGACACCGGGTCAGCCTCCCAAATTCTGACGGTTTGATCACTGGAGCATGTGGCCATCCTTGTCCCTATTATAGATCACATTATAAATGTAGATTTTTAAAAATAGAAAAACGAAAAATAGAACATACCATAGAAATCATAGGCCACATCATGGATCAAGTCTTTGTGCTCTGTGCTAATATTTCTGGCAACGAACATTTTTCTTGACGGATATGACAACGTCAATTTTGGTGGTGTTCTTACTTCCTTTCCTGCCTGAAATAATTCGTAATCAGTCAGAATACATCAAAATCAAGTCAACGAAATAAACACGTGGGTATAACTTATATATAAAGGAAGCACTCACCTGAATCTCGTTTCCGAACTGTCAGTCAGCTGAATTATGATGAAAAATGACGAAATTACGAATTGTGATATTTTTGCCGATTCTTCTCGGAAACAACTGAATGTTTTGTATTTTGGAAGAAACCGCGCTTTCAATTCACTTTTTCTTTGCCATCAGAATTTTCATGTGGGGGAGGTGAGACTGGGGAAAGTTTTGCTTTGCTTTTACTGAGTCAAACAGAAGTTTCGCATTCGCACTAGTCCCAGTCCGAGTCCGTTTCTTAAAAAAAGACTATGTTGAGGGGTTGATTCGTATTTATTTATTTATTTATTTATTTCAATCGTACACAAACATCCTAAAAATAGGTCCTTACGCCGTGAGTAACTAACTATCAGACAGGTGATATCATCACTAAAATTCGTCAGGGTGTCAATGTAAGAGGGTTTTTCGATTGACTTTTTGATGTTACTACCAGCTATGGTACCTTCCGTAGGCCATATGAAAAGTAATCCAACTTCCGCGAACAATACACGGTACAATTAACATGTTTGACCACGGCTTACGGCGAATGTAAATGAGTCTTCGTACTACTCTTCATATTCAGAAACCGATCACCCAAACTGCCGCGCTGTAACACAACATTTTGGAAATAATACCGTTGACATCTTATGTAAATTGGGCGGTCGTTCAAGTTTGTAAAATTCTTGACATGTTATAGACCTGAACCTTCAGAACAACTTTTGTTAAGGTCATGCACCGAAAAGTTCGACCGTTCAACCTCTAGAAATGAATCGGCCACATTCACTTTGTCGCGTCACGGATTCCCTTTTCCTACGACCTCAGAAGTTTTGCACCGCCCCTGTCTTATTTGATTTCTTTCTGAGGTCACGGCCAATTGCTAGTTCTTTATTAATGAGCTTTTTCCCGACGCAATCTAATATATTTAAATACAAGTAGAATGGCTTAATTCAGTAAAACGACGCGCCCAACAATAAATACTCATTCCATCATGTCAATTTACAATCCACGTAATCTCTCCACAAGACATTTTTCTGTGCGGGTAAATCGAGATGGAACTTATCTGACTGACAACTAAGAACTAAATTGTGGGAAATTAAGCCCATCAATTATTTACATCATCACAAATCAGTTCCAACACTCAGGTTTTGGTAAAGGTCAAAATGAAAGTAAAGAATGCTGTCCCTTGTATCTTGAAAATCCCGTCAGACTCTTTTAGAAATTTTGAGGATTCACGAATCGTCCTAACAACGACCGCACAAAGCGACACAATTTATTAATCGGAATGTATACCTCTCGATTTTGAATATTGAAAATCCCAAATGGCTCGATACCTCTTCACGAACTAAATTTTCGCACACTTCTTGAATTTCTTTTAACGATTACAAATTATTTTCAACTATAGTTTTCACAAATCAACACTCAAATTCTAAAAATGGCCACATATTATCCACCCCCTTGTTTGGACTTCAGTGGAGTTCCACCCGGAAAACCTCCAATCTCTGTTACTCGGACTGGGAAAGATGTTCTCCCATTTCGTGAAGGAATCGTGGTCACGACGTACATGACAGATTTCCTTCCTCCGGTGCTCATGCCCGGCTATCAAGGTCATGTCCCTACGATTTCAAAGGGGGCCTTCGGAAATACCTATGGAGGGGCCACTAAAAAACAAATGCAGGACTACAGACATGAAATTCTGAGCGAAACAGCGGTAACTGCTTAATTTTCGTTATCCTTTATCGTAGGACATGCGTCTCCGGTAGGCAATTCCTTCCCAAGATATTCTAGTCGGGGTCGGAGAAGTCGGACTGTACTTACTGTTAACACCTGAAAATTCTAAGTTTTTTACCAAAAAATAAAAGTCTTGGTATAGCTTGGAGATAATTTCCTGCACGGTCCTGAGGCGGACAATGTGTTATCGTCGTATATATTTTCCATAATCATTTTCAAAGATCTGGATTCTGACTTGCTGAATTATCTTTATAATTTTTCAGCGTCCAAAATTCTCCTTTGGTCGACTCCCTGCTCAGTTTTCACCTTGGCCAGATGTCGCCATGGGTCAGAAAGCGATTTCTTCATGTCTACTTAGCGATACCGCTAAAATTCGTCCTAAAAACTTTGATAAGCAAAGCTTTGCAGAACTGAACAGATTCCACCATGTAAGTATATGATGGCATTTTCCAACTTTTTTTGCGACCTACTCAAACAATTAAGGTAAATACGAAAGAGGTTATGGATGCGAATTTGGAACTACGAATGTATTGTCGATACTGGATTGCATAGCCGTAAATCGTGCACTCGTTGTAGACCACCAACTGCTTGTAGAAGCACATATTTGAGCACGTTAGAGAAAATACGTAGTGGAAAGAGACGACGGAAAGAGAATCGAATGAAACTATTGACTTTTGGGCACTTTTATATCTTTTGATGGAAATGGAATGGACCATTGCATCATCATCTTCAAGTAGGCTGGCGATGTCGGGGGGTTCATTCTGGTAGGGGTCACGTTCGATAAATTTATTAACTTGAAATTAATCGGGTTGCGACAATAAATAGAAACAAACACTGTCTGTAGTACTCTCTTTGAGTTTCGTAATGTAAACATAGTATGTCACGATTCTTCCTGTAATAATTTTTTATGAGTTAGAGGGTATGATGAAAATGTTTTGAGAATGTCTAGCTATAAGAACCTGTCGACGGACTTGTACTCCTCTTCTGGATTAAGTTCCCGAGAATTGAAACAACAAATTCTGTGTCTTTCGCGGTTCCCGCGGTTTGTATACGCATTCCAATAACGAAGGTACCACTGGTGAATAATTCATTAACTGCCTGCGTACAGACCGGCAGTTAGGACTTTCTTCCATGTAGGCACTAAATTATTAACATTTGTTCTTATATGTATGTGGTATTTGTACAAATGGTTGCATGAAATGTGCCGTTTGAGCACAGTAATGCACTAAACATTTCGGCTTATCGCTAAAATATTTATAATTATTATGATTATCGTAATGCAAGATTACTCGCGTGTCTTAAATTATGACGTGTCCGCGGATGATTTAACGGATGTTCGATTTTTAGAAGACAAATCGTTCAACAAATTGACCTAATGGGGTAGGAAATTCGGGTATACTTCGAGGATAGCCAAATGTTGATTAAATGATATTGGGTTTAGGGTGGAGTAATGCAGTAGCGCAGTAATGCATTCCATCAAAATGTGGTGAATTCTGAACCTATAGCCCTGTATAGCAAGGTTGGCGGCTTTCTCCCAATCATGCTATGTTTGTTGTAAAAATAGACGATAGGCTATAATTGGACTAAGAATGTGTAAATGTCCGAAACGTAATTCAGAATAGATAGCAAGTCGAGAGTGTAGCCGAGTGTCTTTTTTAATACAAACAATATTCCTCGCTTAGTCGTTATAGACACCCCTCTCCAGAGAGAAACAGTGAAAGTTCACTCTTCGAACCAGTGAGAATCAGAATCAGTTGAAAGAATCCATAACTCTTTTCTCCTTTTACTTTTCCCCCTTTTGTTTTTCTTTCTCGGTCTCTCGAATCGAATGCAATGCGATGATGGATGATAAATCCTTTTTCACTTACTTGCGTCTCTTCAAGTAAAAATATCCTTAGTGCAGAGCAGGGGGAAAAAGAGAAGAGCACGGGCAGTCCATAAAATCACTTAGCTGATCTCCGCTCGAAATTATCAAGAGGAATCATTTCATTTCATTGTCTCGAATAGCCTGGTCGCCGCCTGAAGACTTTCTCCAATGTAATTTCGCCTAGATCCGATTTGATTCTTTCATCCATCCGATTTTCTCGTAGCAGTAGCACTCGTTTCAGCATACATATAAAAAGGAGTGAATGAAAACTGGCGCTTGCACTTTGGTTCAACAAGAGCCCAAAGACAAATAAATAAAACCCTTTAATTGTCTAACTCTTAATTCCCTATATTGTGAATGAATGTCTGTTTACTAAATGGGAAAATCTCTCACGAACTAAAATGATTCAACGAGTCTGCAAACCTTTCTATTTCTAAAAATGGATTTTGCAATTTCTTATCCATTGAAGAAGGCGTTACAGAAAGATTTATGAATGAAATCTTTTGCGACAACTGATTCCCGGATTCAATGCATACAAATTTTATCTAAAAATACCGATGGTGAATCAGTTGGCAGTGTGGCCCATAAAATTATTAGGTAAAAGATCAATAACACAGAATTGATAAGAAATGTCTTAAGAACTAGTGGGACACGAATTTTTCAAACATAGTCTTAAATACCTCAACCTGCCTGCACTTCACATTCGATTGACATGACAATGTAGTTCACTAGATTCTGGATAAAGTTCTCTACAGAAAGTATATCTCATTTTTTTCAGGCAATCGCAGGTTCGGTTGTAGAAATTGAGGTAAACTATTAGAAACCGCCCTTTATAAGCAGGGTGTACTGCTTTAAATTATTTGTACAGAAATATCTTAATATAGTTCAGCTTGCCAACTCTTGACTAAAGTGAAAGTTGATGCATGAATAAGGTAAAAATAGAAATGTCGGTCTTTTGTATTTCACGGAATATACTGAGATAAGAATGGTTTTCCTGCGTAAGAGAGAACATTCCATTTGAAATAAACCCTGTTCAAATTGGTTCGGGGGAAACCGAAACGAAAGAAATCGGATTCGGAGTTTCTTCCCATCCAATATTTATGCAAGTCAGGGATGATATTGCATTATTGTCGGTCCAACTTTTTTGTTGGCGTGAAATGAAATGCTATGGAAATATCGGGAAACCGGGAGAGACCTGACCTTGAGTTCCTGCACACTTCAAATCATGAAATCTAGTCACTTTTACCGGCAATACCGATAGTCGGAAGGTGATGACGTCCAAGGATTGAGCTGAGCTATTTTTATTCTTTTAATTAGCAATGTCAAGATCATCGTGACTTCTACTTGGACAAAACGGATGCCGTTCCATTCGTCAACTTCTTCTATATTGGAAGTCCTTATCCAACTCGATGCCCCGTGGATGAAAGGTAAGATTAAAATGTCAAAATCTATAATAAATACTTGGATCGGGTTATTCTAGATAACGACTGACCGACGTGACGTGACGTGATATGAAAACGTGATGTGATATATTCTGGATTTTCTATTGTTGGACGACTATTTGAGAGTCTCTTTCGACAAACACGTGAGTGTAGACACAGGAGGCCTTATATAAACATAAATATCCGAAGACTTTAGTTCTTTTCCTTTTTTCGGCAGTTTTTTGTTTGCTTTCGCCAAACCCTTCGGCGAGACCGGATCTATTAATCCATTTATCAAGTTTATAGGTCTGGGGCTGAAAGCCTGAATTGAACGGATAGGAGTTATAGATAAGGATCTTTTGAGCCCGTGCCGTAAACACCGAGTTGTTGGCTTTGGGGACGCGTAATCAATTTTAAAATACCGAATAACCACTGCACCTTCTTTTTCTTTGTTTTCTTCGTGACCAAACAGGACGTTCAAGATCCGGCGATTCCAAGACTCATGCGATGTTCCAGGTTATATTGGACCTCCGGTGAATTGTCGTGGAATGCCTTGTATCAAGACACAAGCTCTTATGAACCCATTCAACATTCCAAAACTTCCAAGGGAGCCTTTTCTCTGCGACCGTGTCAAACCCAAGGACAATACCGTCCATGAAGTTTTACTCGTTTGAAAGAACTGTGATGCAAGAAAGAAATTACCGCGTGGCCTTGTCGCTACCTTTGCAAAAATGTCAAATGAAAACCTGAATTCGATCAAACACCTTTGCTTCCACACTTATCGTTATTGCTCGGGAAGAATGTGTAATAAATTAATCATTTTGTGTGCCTGACGCGTGACATGACATGTGTAGGTCAAGTTTGACAGCGATCTATATTTTCTGAAAGACACGGGCTTTTCTGGGTAGACATACCCAGAAACATTATTTATAAGGAATGCCAAACGTAGATAACTGATATTTATCAATTCTTATTGCGAAAGGCGGTACGACTGAGCAATGGCTCATGGTATCCGTTTGTCTGTCTGCTCTAGCTGTCACAATGTTCGTCTTACCTTCAACTCGCTATATCTTTCGACGGTCATAGTGGTTGTTTTTTTACCTTCAATTCGTCATGCCTTCAACGGTCAGCGGCCGTCTTTTACTTTCATCTGAGTAAACCTTCGACGGCCATTGGCTGCCTTTCTTCTTTATCCCTCTGTTTCTCTCGATGGTCAGTGGTTATTATCTATCTTCAACCGAGACGCATTTCGGTTCTAACTTGCTTGCAATTTATTGTTCTCCTAGCCTCCTAGAGATTCCAGAGTTTATTCTTCTACTTCAGTTTTCTCTCCACGGGTGTTTACAATATCAGCTCTTTTGATCAGATGAAAGGTCCGTCGGGAGTTTAATCCTGAGTCCGCTCCCAATCAGATTATACCACACGTGCATTACGAAAGGATGATAATAAGGTGTATCGTAATTTGAACTTCTACATATTCATGCAAGGATTCTTTGAAGGGAACTCACAAAATACATGCAAGGAATGAGTATTGTTAGCGGGAAATGTAGAAACTGGGAAACGGATTTGCATTTGCGATAAAGATACTTGTCAAGTGAAAAATAACAGGAACCCCCATAAATACCTTTGAGGATTCATAATGTGTATGACATACTGTATGCTAAGTTCGTTTAGATGACATCAGAATCGTGACCATAAGGCACTTGACATACATCTTGCTGAAAGTTTTAGGCGGATATGAGTTTCATATCGAGAGAACACAGTTGATCTCCAACGTACAAGAATCTTGCTTAAGCAAAAGTTCTGGACCACCTTTTAATAACAACGTTCGTGCCGTTTCAAGTAAGCCTCCAGGAAGACTAGCCAGTGAAAGTCTAAAGTCTTCGGGCAACGCCACATTGGAGTGATGCTGACCACGTCTTATAAGTTATATCGGATATCGCCCCATGCACAGTCAATATATTCTTCAATTAATATCCTCTGGATTTCCAAAAAGTAGTCTCATTTTATCCTTAGCCCATTTCTCTCGAGTAGTTTCGGTACTTGCTTTCCCTCCTGGCAATGGTGAGATTATTGAAACCACGGGAGACTGAAGTGAGCCCTATCCCCTAAGGGACAATTCAGAAAAGCAAGAATTTTATTCTATATCGTACGCCTGTGTGCAAATAAAAATTTTTATCCGCTTTTTATTCCAAATTTGGCAAATTCAGCAAACGTTTCTTTGCGTAGCCGTGATGGAGAATGTAGGGTATTGTTCCAATACTGTCTGGGACTGATATATCTTGTCCGATACACGACTGATGCAAGCAGATTGATCCCACTAATCATCTCAGTGAGATCAGAAATGATTTTGAGATTGACTAGCGATTGGAACGTTAATGAATTTACTCTAACGCAGGACATGAAATTATAATCCTATAAAGCCAACTGTCTATAATTTTCGTCAGTACTCCTAGTCTTCTCAAGTTCATTGCTATAAAATGGGCAGAGCTCCCTTAAGCTACAAACGCTGTCACTACACTGAATTATATTATATGATGTAAACAGAAATTGTCCAGAAGAACTGATCATGATCACTTTTCGGGCTTCCTATGTTTTTGCCTTATTTTTGAAGGCATTTGGTGTGCGAAAGTTTCTGGAGAGAAGTCCGTCAATATCACTTTCAGTTTCAATTTAAATGTTCTAAACTCAATTTCTTTCATTTTATCCAAACTTTGAAGATTGGAGTCAGTCCTTCGTCTGGACGAGCTGTACATTTTATCTGTATTGAAATTAGATAATGCTAGCAATGTCATGTAGAACGTGTTTTTTATTCCGTTACAATACAGACGGGTTCAAAAGAGAATTTGAAAGCATTATGTAAAATTTGAAAGGCCAAATTCCTACTGTCAGTGCTTAACTATTTATTTACATACTATATTGTTTGAAACAAAGCCTCATCGAACATAGATCAGGCAAGATCAACTCTATTTGACCAAGGCCACGACCCAAATCAATATTTTCTCCAAATAATGAAAACAGTACTGAAATCGTTACAAATATTGAGTACACTCTAAACTCTAAGCAGAAATTGGAAGGGCGGTTTGCGGTACTCTCATATTTTGTTTCATAGAAAACTCCGTCTTCTTTGTAACTTTGGTACCTTTACTTACGCTAGATGATTTTTCCTCTAAACTAAAGCTCTCGAAACGGTGACGGTGACTGTGACAGGGAGCGTTATTAAATTTGTACGGGTCTTGAAGTATTCGGTGCTCTGACTCGTTCATTTTCATTGAGGTTTCCGACTGAGTGACAATGTGAACTAGGAAGGCAAAAGATGATATGAAATGAACTCATTTCTCCAACAGCCAGCAGAATTCGGATTTTTGGTTCGTTTCTTTTTCCACCATGACATGGTCCTGGTACCCGGGTAGAACTCACTAAACTGCACTCAAGGCACACGGCGCACTCTCATAGAAAATGCTTTTCTGTTCCGACCCCTCGTCCGCCCGTCCCGACTTTTCGGATCCGAAAGTTTTACCGAATTATTGTGACCCAGGCCAGGGCTATTCCTTCCTCCGGCTTCGGCTTCCTTACCTGATTCTGAAACTGAACTGAATCCTTACAATTCTGAACGTAAAAGTCCACAGTCAGTTCTTTCCGTCTTCTCGTCTGACCCGGATTCGGGAGAGTTTTCTCTGCTCGCTCCACAGCATGGGAAAATCATAAATATTTGCGGGTTGTGCATACGAACCTGGCACTATTTTGTTTCTCTCTCATAAATTAACAATTTCTGCACTACATATATCCTATCGGAATATTTCAGCAATTTTGAGAGAAAAGTGAACAAAATGTGCTTGTCAGGTGCGGCTGGGTAAAGCAAATATATTAAATAAATATTTACAAACAAGACCCGGATTTCCATCGTGTCACGTATACCGCAAACAGTTTATTACCGTGGATATCACCGATTACTGTGCCCATGGAACTGCATCAGCCATTATACTAAAATTCTGAATTGCACGTATTACCCAGCCGATAAAAGTGGGTTCGGAAAGTGTGCCAGCGTGTTAACGTGCCAAACAGTGCTTAAAAACCCATAAACTTCGGAGAAATTGTTGCTCTAGTCATTGCCGTAGTTTTTGGAATTGAATCATCAGATTTCCGAGGAAATACTCGTTTGTGTAGTGTTCATTTAAGGGTTAAATTTGGAACCATTTAATTGGTTAAATTCAAATGTTGATCCTCTGTGTGTTTAACCGGTTTAGCTGGAGCTGTCTGGAATAGGTGACTATGCATTGGCCTCCGGTGTCATGGTAAGTCAAGCACTCATATATTTTATAAATACACCACGAAAACGGAGAATCCGAGATTGCTGACACGTTTTAGATGTAATCTTTTTTGCAATGATTCATGGGAGAGAGGGTATATTGTAAATACCAGGTAACAACGAAAGGTGTGTTCGTGGACAATTTCGTAAGAGCCTAACTCGGATCCCTACAAACAGAAAAGCGGAAAATGAAACAAGATAGTTCGTTGAGGCATGCTTATACTACAGGCTGCTCTTACTGCTTCGTTATGTTCAACTAGTACCAATTTTGTTACTAAAATGGGGAATTGGAATTGTGTAGAATGCCCCACGGTCGGCGAGTGACAGAAGCGGAGTATTTCCTCTAAATGGAACCCGAATGTGAATGTGTCAACTGATATTTAAATAAATTCTAGCACTAAGCAGCTCAGGTATTAAAAGTAATCGCATGATTGACTATATAGGTCCCGAAATGGGGATACTTAAAATACGTCTAGGTGTAATTGAGAAAACGGTAAACTGTACGGTAGGGAAGAGTCCTTCATGGGAAACCGTGTATCAGGGGAGAAGAAGAAATAGGCGACGAAGGTAAAAGTTATAACTTTTACCGAAGTTTTCAAATTCTTCGACCTCGAAACTTTTTTCTTCCAATCGTTCTTCGCTTCCTTTCTCCCGTGAGTAACTTGTGCTCGGAGCAAAATAATTACCAACCAAGAATTCGACGTATACGTAACACTAGTAATACGAGTACTCATGGAACGAGCCTTCAGTAAAGGGCTTGGATCAAATTAGTTTAATGAGCGAGCTCCTCTCTCCAATCAGAAATCTCTGGAGAAGTCAGTAGTCTGTCTCTTGTCTCATTGTCTATACATACATACAAATAAACGTACACCGATTCTACTCGGTATTTATTATCGGTCGGTAATGATATACTCTTGTATAGGGCGAGCCATACGAAACCGCATACTCCTTTAAAATCTAGCGTAGTCTATTCGAAATGGTTATAGGCTTTTTCAGACTTGGAATCAAGTCTTTATTAGTTCTTCTAAAACTTTGTGCACCCTTAATATTGAACAAAAAATTTTCGAAAATTGGTTGAACATATTGGGTGTTTGATAAGTACACGTTCTAACGTATTTGCTCGATAGAGGGAGTCTCTAACAAGGAATACACCCGACCTGTTATAATACCAGGACATTGGCTCGACACCCAATTTTCTTAATGGAATCCTCTGAGTGGGGTTTGAACAATATTTTTGTACACAAAAGAAACACCTTCTTTTCGCCTATCTTCAAAAATTTAGTCAAAAATGTTCCTGCGTTACCCACCTCTACCCCACCTACCTACCCACCCCCCCTCCCATTGAATGTTGAAAAATCAATGGTTAGAACCCTTGCCTTTATTTCTCATTTCACGTCGATGTTGATGATGCATTACAGATGTATTAGAGAGAATTCTGAACAAATTCAAAATAATTAGTTCCGTTCAGATTTTGAAATTTTTTAAAACTCTCAAATCAAAATCCGGACAGAAATATTTAACGCCGGAAACACATCATGCGATTCAACCTATGACCTTTCAACTATCACGGGAGGAGAGAAATTGTTGACCAAATTTTCGAAGATAGGGGAAAGAAAATGCTTCATTTGTGTACTAAAGTATTGTTCAAACCCACTCAGGGGCTGGGATGACGAATCAATAATACAATTGGGTGTCGAACCAAGGTATTTGAGAAAGTGTAATCCAACACCCCAGATATCTAATTAATTTTCGACAACTTTGCGAGTTCGATTAGAGCATACATAGGCCGGGCGTAATCCTTGTAAGAGAGAAAATTTCCTTTATGTTTCAGAATATGAGATTTTATATTGATATTCTATCAAAAATTTGAACACTTGCGGTGATGATAATTCTAAATTCAGCCGTAGGATGAAGAGCTGTTAACTGTATAAGGACAAATCAGTAACACACCAAACCACTTTACTTATGTGTTACGAGCAGAATACACATGAATTATTAACATTTGCTTTTTTGCCATGGGATTATTCAAATAAAATTTCCATTCATTTTGATTAATTCAAGTCGATCTTAAGTGGTGGATCGGAAAATGCACTGCGGTCATGCTACGCTAGGGTTAAATACATACCGGTTGGAGTCAGTACAT
>JAQGCA010001384.1:0-17885 GCA_034698945.1 Protaphorura quadriocellata
CGCAACCTGATTTTTTGTCGTACGAAATGATTTACGAAAACAGAAACGCTGCGGTTCTGCATCGTTTTCGTATTCGTAGGAACTCACTGCTTTCGCATCATATCTATTATGTAGTTAGTTTGTGCAGTGCTACAACCACGGCCAGATTATGATATGGTGTGTCGCGTTGCCGAGTTCATGTCCGTGTACGGTGTACATACAAGAATCTAGAAGAATGCTCCGAAATCCAAACTACATACGTAAACAAAGAACCAGCCCTTCGTATTGTCTAAAAGTGACCCATAACCTTAACTAGCACACTTTATTCAGTCATTGGTTTTGGTTTCCCGTTTCCGGCCAAAGTGTCCACATTGTTCTCCTAATGGTTGGTCAACTATGGCCCATCTTACTAAACATTCGGAACGCTTTACTGGGAAATGTAACCGTATTGCCCAACTTCGTAAGTGAAGTAGGACGCAAACACTCATAGTTAACCAAAGCCTAAATTCTTAACAGATCACTCTGGCAGGGATGGTTGATGGATCACCTCGTGACATCGTTGAATGTCACGATGTGCAGCTCTGTCATTTGTAAACATCCCCGAATATAACCACATATTGCGATAATACTTTGCCTGTTGAATGATGATCATTAGCCAATTTTGACAAAGCAGAAGTATTTCCTGGTCCTAGATGTAAGTAAAATAGGAACGGTTCAGTATGTCCAATTGATTCCAAATTACAATCAAACTGAATAACGTAAGCAAAAGCAGAAAGAAATTAGCAGTAAGTTAGCATCTTCCATTGCCCGTGCTAAACACCTGTTGGAACTTTAGATGGCATGCAACTGCAACTTCAATACTAGTTTCAACGTTGGGGGTTTTGCTTCTGGACTCGACAAGCCCGAGTTGCGGGATGACAAAAATCATACCTCACGAGTTCTTGGAATGTACCCAGGCTGTCCGGCTCCGATTTCCCAAAAAAATTTTCCCTGAAAGACCATCACCAAAAACTGGTATGACCGAAATATGCCGACGCAATACTCAAAATTAGATTTTTAAAACAATTTTGAAAATTTTGAAACGAATTCCAAAGAGTCTTTGTTCTCAAGATTCTAGCATGGAATATCCCATGGAACTTTCCCCCAAAACTGATTTCAAGACCCAAAAACTTTTCAGAAATCAAAAAATTTTTTTTTTCAGATAACTGTTGAAATGCTTAGACAATACCAAGGAACCTTGACTACTCCCTACTCTAGGAGGCTAGCCAGTACTGACCCCCACGAGTTGTTATTTATCCTTCCGTGCACATTACATTACGGCAATGGGAAATAGATATCTCCAATGTGCACCTCTTTGGTTACAAAATGACGTCACAAGTAAAAAAATTTCCATTCAATCCATGCACTTAATATTTGGTTGCCATGGAGTTGCCCTGATTATTTCCAAAAGTAAGAGTTTGAAAATTATTTTCAGTATTGGCTGACCTTTAGGGAGATGTTTAATAGACCTTGAAGGATACAATAGAGAGGGGCAATGATATGGGCTTTTCCGAAATTCAAAGAAATCGTTTCGTCCCCATGTTAAGGTATTTGACACGAGTTTTTGGTGTACAAAATTTGGTTGATTTGTTTAAACTTCTTGGTATAATCTAAGTTGAAATGTTTGAAAAAATAAGTTAGATGATGAAAAACCTCATAACTTTCCTCATAATTTTGAGTGTATTTTCGACCAGAAATCAATACTTCGTTTTGTAGTATTAAATTAATATTGATTTCTGGGCAAGAATACACTCAAATATGCAAAGTTATGAGGTTTTCCATAATTTAATTTATTGTTCCAAACATTTCAATCGTTTGGTTTGGGTCTTGAGATCAGTTTTCGGGGAAAGTTCCATGGAATATCCCATGCTAAAATCATGAGAACAAAGACTCTTTGGACTTTGTTTCGAAAACTTTTTTTAAAAATCGGGTTTTAAGTATTGCGTCGGCATACTTCGGTCATAGTAGTTTTTGGTGAAGGTCTTTCAGGAAGAACGGTTTCGGCGAAATCGGAGGCAGACAGCCTAAGTACATTCCTCGTTAGTAAAATGATGACTTGTCTGTTCGTAGGAGGGAGAAGGTGCCCGCCCAACTAATTCTGTTCAGAAATTTACCACATTTTGACTAATGTATTACTGCACTATTAGCACGATCACCACACTGCGCCCAATATCTTCTAACCAGTATTGGGCATCTTCGTTCGTGTTACCCGACTGCCCTACCCCATTAAAGAATTTCACTGAAATTTGATTTATGAAAGCTAAAGAAGGGAAAATCCCCATTTTGTAAGGTCAAAATTTTGCGTATATGACAATGGGTTGCTAGTATACCAGGCCCGAGGAATCGAACCCTATCCCAACAGCTAGCAGATGGGAACCCCGGCTAGCCCGACTTGTACGGATTTTGGATATAAATTAGAAGATATGAAGACAATATATTAATTTTTAAGAACAACAGCTTCCCAAACCCGACTGGACATGCGGAAAGAAATTTAGTTAGACAGGAAGCAAAGGTAGAAAGATGTGTCAACATCATTACAAAGCAAAAGTCATTGACTCATAGTCTCGACCCGTCGGCTGATAACAACTTATTGGCATAACCTATATAAACCTGAAACAAACGAACGTTGGGGAAAATGTTTTAGTAGTACTGAAACTGACAACGCTCACTACACTAGTATTAAATTCAAGCACGCTCCGAACTCCGGATTATGAGGATTCTTAGTAAACGGCACGTGCAACCTGATGGAGCTGGGCTGGGGTTAATAATAATAATAGAATAATACAAACTCTACATCTAGTTTAGTTATCAGTAAAACTTTTCTACGCTTTGTGTTGGAAAATAATGTCGATCTGCAAATACTATGATTACCTACTCACAAACAGACTGGGCTCACTAACACAAATTGAGTAGAAATTCGTCTTCAATAATCAAGATGTGAAAATGATACAAAAGATGATATGCGAAAATCAGTCATACGACTAATCTTATCAAACTGTACCTCTGATTCGAAGTTTATGGTTAAAAATAGCGTATGAACATTTTGAATGATTTTAGTATTGTTCATATCGGTCTTCTAAGACACAGAGGTCATGGAATAAATTAAGGACAGTGAAACTACCTGAACTTACATCCATTTTCTGAGACTGATTTACTGGTTCCGGTGGATTAAAGAGATCAAGATTACATTAGACAACAGATTGTATATCAGTACATCTACTTTCTAATCAAATTAGTAACGGAGGTGTTCAACAGTAATACGTACTAACTAATCATCCAGACACAACAATAATATTATGAGTGAAATAGAGTTAACTCGATACTCTTTCATTCTCACGTCATGTGCCATTCAAGTGTTTCTCTCGCTCAATCAAATAATATCATTATCATTTTCGCATTCAAATTCTTATTCGACTCATTTCATGACTTACAAAAAGTTGCAGGAAATTAATAAATTAATAATAATACTGACTCATAATTCACATAACGAAACCAAGCACGAACCGATTGGTACACATTACATGCATTGGTAATAAGTATGTATATCATCAGGATATTGATCATTACATTACAAAACCTCAGGTTAGGTTCTACTCTACCGGTGGTCGTGGTGCTGTGAATTCATTTCTCAAGTTCGTCCAAACCAGGATACACGAAAACCCTTTGATTTTGTATGGGTTCATTTCATCATCTGGCGAACTGAGCTCATAACAAGATCCGCAGGGAAATGGGCATGGGCGATATGAATACCAGCAAGGAACAGTAATGCACCAACCAGCAGCTTAAGTACAACGTTGGCATATACGTGATCAACTGATCACTCCCAAATTCTCAATACACGTTCAGCTTAGTCAGGCTAAAAAGGCGGTCAATAAATAATCTAACAGTGAATTATTATACAAACGAAAAATCCGTCCGAGTATGGCTGTGCTCACGCATAATTTGTTCTCCCAACAGCTAAGGAAATAACGAAAAACCTAGGTCATCCACAAATAATTGTCTTGAGCCAAAATTACAAACTCAAATTCAATTCCCTATAATATGAGTAATGAAAGATGATAGATGAATCCTTCCGGATTCCGACGACGCGTTGTCGACATCATACTTAAACTACTACTCCTCTACTAACTACAAACAAGTTCGGGAAAATTTGTACCTTGATTTTCATTTTTAAATTTATGATTAACAAAGCAAAACCATAGGTTTGCTCTGATTCTGATTCCTTTAATCATTCTTCTTGTTTTTTGCTTGCAAAGGTCAGAAAGCACTCAAACTTGAAATCGCTGTCGACATCACTTATATTAGTCTAGAGAACTAAGAAAAGATAATTGCATGCTCGGGTGTCGGATCAGGAATAAGTTCGTCCTTCACAGAAACAAGACAATACCTCGGATTCTAGCAACCGGATGATAAAAATAATTTGACCTCTGACGATATCGCCTGTCATACAAACAACTCGATGTCATACTAGAATTGTTGGTTAATCAAACATTCCGCGATTCGCGGAATGGAAAATCAGCATATAAATCAACTTAATTTACTCGCGGACCGCGAGTAAATTAAGTTGATTTATATGCTGATTTTGGCAGTCAAGTCAATTCTCGAAAACGTTGACACTCCAATCGTCCAATCCCAAAAGTCGGCATTCACTGCTGTATCACTTTTGACATTTACAATCAAATTACACCAGTACATAAAGATCTAATCTAAACACCTCGGCCAAATCCCAGAATCTTTATCCAGTTTGAAATCACTATACAACTATACTAGTCATTTTGGTCTGGTCAGCTATGTGAACCAACTCTTCATCTGCAACCGGTTTACTCGTTAAGATTACAATATAAATTTAGTCAGATACAATTTACTAACTGGCTGACACATGACAGTGAAAACAAGCGCAGCCAACTTTAAACAATTTACTTTTCTAGTTTGACAAAAACACCGCCTGTAGCCAACACAATATACGAAAACCATAAACCAAACATAAAAAAATCTGCTCTTTGGAGGAACTCGAGGAACATTCAATTACATGCTATGGCTGTACATTTAAAATATACAATCGGCATTCGAGAAGATTATCCATTTGAAGTAATTCTGTGCCGGTACTTTACTTATTATACATTATCTTCTTGACTAGGTAACATTCTATTGCATTAAAACAAAACCGTTGATCGAAGAATTGGCAAGTTGTATGTGGAGGACCCAAGATATGGGTTGTGGGAGGTTTCTTGCAATCCAAATCCCTATCCTACAACAAAAGCGTCAAAAGATTTGAAGATATGATTGGCGAAAACTCGGCGCCTCTCTTAGCACTGCCAATTTAGGATACTGTCGATTACATCCTTTCCTTCCTCCCTCGACAACAATTAATGAACCGATAAGATATTTTCCAACACTGACTTCATTGACTCAGTAAAATTCCAATCCTATTATATCTAACTCCTTTACAAATAAAACTTGACGTGCCCATTCTATTCTGATTGGAAAAGCAAAACTCTTTTCGTTTAATGAACGAACGAATGTGAGTGAACGTGAGTGAACTCCAATTCTAACTCCAGAAGAAAAAGATGAAAGAATCATGAGGTATGGTCGTATGGTTAGCCAGATAGGATTGAACACAATCCTTGGAGGAAAGAAGAAATAAACGCAATGCGGAAGTAAACTCAATACCGGTCACCTTAGCCGAGTCGTGTTGCTCATCTCAGCCATACATCCAGGCTAACTTATCAAATGGTTCAGCTTCGCAAATGGCAGAGTACAGTCGTCCCGTAAAAAATCATCACAATAAAATACAATAATACAGTACCGCTGCCCTCAAGTGGGAAGACACTTATTTTGGCAAAAATCTGAACAAAGAATTCAAATCTATCATTCCATTCAAGCATTGACGAAATTGCCTGCAGACATTGGCCAGGACAACATTCACATAATACATTCGTTTAATTATAATTTCAGCAGTCGAATAAGAATAGTTCATCCAAAGTGATGAATAATTATTTCCAAAAACCCTGTAAATGGAAATATTTTACGAATAATCAAAATCAGCAACAAAAATTAAACGACTTCCCAAAACAATTACTCCCTCATTATTGACTGTAATAATAAATGAATTTTTGGAGGTAAACCTAGTAAACCTAACTAGTAATTAGCATTGTGAAATGATTGAATTCCCACACTATTAACCCAACCCAATTAGCACGCAGCAGAGCAATTACATACTTACTTCCATAACTAGAGCAGATTTTAACACAATCCCATCATTGTAGTTTAGTAGTGGTGAAATTACAACTAAACTGTCAATCAAATACTGGCGCTATTAGCCCTGCGGCCTTGCTCAAACTTAACACAACGCCGTATGAAATGCAACAGCGGAATTGTAAATTAACCATCCAAACAAAACAGAACACCCACATTCCTGAACAAGTTTGTTTTGTCCTTAGCTGTATGTAATTAATTGAAATTGCAACTGAGGATTTCCTCAGTCTGCACTAAAACCGAACCTGTTACATTTGTAATTCATTCACATTTGCATTGTATTTAACTGTGTGAGCTAAATCAAAGAACGATCAGTCTTCAATAGCATTGTCTTATTTTCCATTGAGAAAAAAAGAATGCGTAACCTGCACATCAAGAATGGTGGTAAGTGGTAAAAATGTCCGCTGAGCAACAATTGTTACAAAAATTCCTTCCCTATACTTCACGCATAGCGTATTCAACTATAGTAAATGTCCAGGTGAGTCCGTTGTTCCCTTGTTCCGCAATTTAGGTGAGTCGAGCGAGGCAAACCGCATTCCACTTCTCGCTTACCTTAATTTTCTGTAATACATTATAGTAAATAAAACGTGTTGATTATCTAGTCACTCACTAACCATATCCGTATACCTAAGTCAAGTCTAACGGTAATTACATTACACATTACATCTACATCTACATAAAATCAGCCACACCATGATTTATTTTATTACACCACCATCACCTTGCGAATGGGAATTGCAATCTCAGGAGGACTAGCCTAGACTGTCAACTCAACATTGTCAATTATTATTTCCATTTCATCTCAACCCTCTCAGACCGTCACACACTTCACCTATCACCTTGCAATCTGTGAATCAAGTAGACGCAAAAATTGCACAATAAATAATAAATTGCAATGCAAGACAGATAACATTTTGATTGTGCAATTACCGCGTACTGCATAAGCTTGGAGTCGCTGAGCTGACACTTAACTCCGATTTCAACTTTGATCGAAAGAAATTCCTTTTAAATTGAGAATCCTATGATTATGAGATTAGAAAATGCAATGGAATTTTCAAACCCAAACCACAAGTCAGATTCAGAGCTCAGCAGCTCAGCTAATCGAAAAACGATTTCCCAGCTAAAATCCAATACTTTCTCCGTCTCCCTCTCCCACTACTCCAAATTGTCCAAATTCACCAGCCCTAAGAATTTAATTAGAAGCAGACATCCACACGGTGCAATATACCATTTGGTAGCCCACAGGCCACAGGATAGCTAAATCAATCGTACTTTAATCATGTGTTTTTGTTTCTTAATTGGTTTGCTTTTCCTGCCAGAACATCAGCTTTTTTCTAAAACAGCGCACTCCTATCTGAACCTGATCTCGTTAGCTCCCGTAGCTTCATAATGAAAATTGCCTAACCGACAATTCGCTTCGGCTAGTTTCAGATTCAGACCTATCCCAGTTATGATATAGTAATATAGTACTTCTTTGTTTTTCCTTCTTTTTGTTGTAAACATGTAATTTTTCTGCCAACTAGTTTATGAATATTCATTTGGTTTTGATAGGATAGGAATAATGCTAGTGAGTCATCAGTCTTCTACATTGAACAGAGGGTAATTTTTAAGAACGAGACAAAAAACCTAGTAAATGTAGAAGCATACAGAGAATTAATTGCTAATGAGATCCAAACCCATTTGGTAATGGGAGAGGCCCACTTACACTCTCATCAATATGTTATATGTAGTCCTGTAGTTCTTCTCAACCTCGATTTACACAACCATTTACTTCCGCTTAACCGAATCAGAGAAAATTCAATTCAGCATTCAGTATTCAATCCATGTCACGAACCTGTGAATAATTTCCACTTCACCGTTCCTCTGAAGCTGAATGTGAATATCTGCTTAAAATTCCATCTACAGAGAAAGAAGTTCCAGTGTGTTACTCACTCTGACTTGGAATTGCAATTCTTTCTTGAGACTGTAAATTGTGTAAATCGGTTTTTGATTCAAATTGTTACATAACACTCTATTCAGGCCAGGCTCCTTACTTCAAACTACCATTCGTACAAAAATAAAAATAAAACACGAAAAATTACATTCGAAAATTAGCCGACGAGTTTGGGATGAAGACCGTACAACTAAACAAAATTATTACAATATTTTCAAAATGAATTTGAAGACAAACCCTGCTAGCTGCTAATTCAGAATGATATTATCCGTTCCCAAATCCATGAGTAAACCACAACCTCAACCTCAACCTATTTTTATCACGTTATTGGCGCAGCGGACCGGAATTACAATTCAAACTAATACAACATTAACATGTTTTATGCATTTCATGCCGTAATATCTTTTGGCAAAATATTCTCCCATCCGACGTCCTCTTAGGAAAAAGTATAGGGTCAGTCTGGTAAAATTATGGTTGATGACGACTATTTCCTACTATTCGGATTATTTCAAATTATAATACTCAAACTTCATGAATAGTCAGAATAACGAAACACCAAACAGATTTCCTTAATTTAATTGGACCTTTTCGAGCTTGCCGTTCGTTCGCGAGTATTTTGACCAACTTCGTTTAGATTAGAATTTGTTGTTCCTTATTGACTGGCCATGGCCACAGACCGACGGACCACACCCTCCTCTGCAAAGAAATTTAATAATCTACTTCTTAATAAGAAGTAGATTATTATGATGACTCAACAGCAATTTCAGTGAGTGTTTTACTTAATTCAACCGGTACAGTGTAGCTTTTACCAAACCAAAGTTCGTTCCGTCGTTCCGCGTCTAATATTTTCAAATTAATTATAGAAATGGCTTTATACTTTTATCGGTTTATCCAATACCAACCAGTTCATATTATTGTAGTATCCTGGATCTCAACCTGAACTGCCAACCACGCATTAACATCTAATATCAAGGTCATATGCCACGAAATTGTTGGCCATTCAAACCGAAAACCAAGTTCCTGTCCTGGACTGTTCAGTATTTGTTTTAGAACAGGAACCGGATGACGTGAGAGCAAGTTTCTGATTGAGACCATTGAAAGCAGGACGGAAAAATAAAAATCCTCAAATGAATTGAATCAAATCAAAATTCATGACAAAGTGTCGGCCAAACAAGTTACATGAATAGCAAAATAATGGTGTAAAATGTTTGCGTGCAGAAAAGTAAAATTCACGTTACGGTGTGTTTATAAATGTAGTGATATTCATCAATGAAATGCATGCTAAGTGACAGGATTAGCATAGCAGTCACACTGAAACTGAAACTACGCTACCTGAGTATCCTACGAATTTGTTTTTTTACACGTTTAAAAATAACTTCAACATAGTCAAACCCACACTTATATTGTTTAATTGATACTCCCTCCTCCACCTTCATGACAGACACACCCTGTAAGAGAAGTGAAGTGAGAAGAATATTAAATGACCACACTACATGCCACATGGATCTTTGGATCTTGTAAATAATATAAAATATAACGTTGAAAGTTAATCCACAGTGGCTGTAGTACAATCTTACAATAATAAAATTCATTGTCATGCATCCCTAATCAATGCAACCCATGCTTTCGAATCACATTGTTATTGCTAGATTAGATGACAAAAATGACCACCTACTACCACTCGCTGAGTAAGTTCATTTCGATCATTGAATATACTAATTGCATTCTGTCGAGAGTGTACTTTTTTATTTAATTATACGTTGTTAGCCTGAATCTGAATGCGGCGACCAAAGTGCACTTGCAAATTCGTGCTTCTCACGATTATACATTTTGTCTTGTGATCATTGTTGAATTTTAGAAAAAGACGTTACGAACTCAATATATGGAATGGATTGAATTTGACACGCAAAATGAAAATTAAGATGAGGTATTCTATGAGAATAAACGAACTCACCTTCCCAGCCGCTTTCTTGTATCTTAGTGTGGCCTGATGTATGAGGTCCCGGACTAACATCTCCGGATTGGGACAGGGCACAATGACCCGTACATTCCCAAAACACACTGTCACTTTCATTTTCAAGGATGAGGTTGAGGTTTCTTCGACGACAAATGCAACTTCTTCGCAGTTTTTTTTCACTTCGCGACAATACTGTTTACCCATTCGTCACTTCTTAACGACACGGCGAGTAACAATAACCATCCACAATCACAATCACTGCCTGCCACGGCAGTACTTCAACTTCAACTTTTGTGAGATTCCTTTTCCTGTATAGCTAAATCACTTTCGCTCCGGCATCACAATCACAATCAACGTCAACATAAACAAACTCAATCGAAACTCAAATTATGGCCAAGGCTCCTGAAACATGTTCGCTTGCACAGTGCAATGACATTCTATTGCAAATCTCAAGCTTTCCGTGCTTATTTTAGATTCACGTGTATTGTCCTGGATCCAGAACAAAATCACCCGATATGAATTGAATCTGACTGTGGCTGCCACTTTTCAAGATAAAAACTTTCATTTCCAAACAAAACAATATATATTTGATATTACTCACTTCTCACCCGTTCACACTTACTTCCATTTTTTAGTAACTTGTGACTAATTCATATTTGCTCTATCAAAACTCACTACACGAGATATTACCATGCCCTCTGAATTTCTTTGCACAACTTTTCAGAGCGAGAAAATAAATAATTTCTCAATGTTGACGAAAGGAACCCGCCGTTGGCGGTTATGTCAAGTATGATAGTCCAATCCAGGTGTGTATCTTTTTTTTATCCTGAGTCTTGTCCCACAAGAGTTTGTTACCACTGCAACTGCTCCCCCCTTCCATCCTTGTTTTCTACCTCCTTCTTCATGACGATCCAAACAGAAACTGACGAGGGTTGAATGGCAATACAGTCTACGATTGTTTGCAAGGACGTCGACGTAACCAAAAATCAACGTGTAGGCATGCAGGTGGGTTTGGGACGGGTTGGTCCTACGGTCCTCCTAATTTTTTTACCTGAGTGCGTTGCCTATGGAGAACATCTCATGGATGAATGCTTGTGCGCGCCACACGTAAAATACTCCAGGGCTTATGTCATACCTGTGTAGTCCTCATCTGAATCACAAGAAGACAGACGAAACGAACAACAGAATGATGATGAAATGATGATGAGGACTGAGGACTAGTCTGGTCGTGATGAATGAATGATTCCGTTTTTCTTCTGAGAAATCAAATTCTCATTCCTTCATTTTAAGTACGAAGACGTCCACACCACATAATACTTGAGAACAGAGTAGCAGGAGATCATGTTTCATGTGCAAGGAATGTCTCATCCACTTTTTACTTCATCAGCTCAACTCCATTTTATCTGTAATAAAAATTATTCCATAGGAACTCTTTTTCAAATGTACTAATTTGAGAAAAAGGTTTCAGGTCCGACCTGAACTATGTACGTTTTAACGAATTGGTATATTTAAAAAAAAGTTTCTTACTAGTAAGTGTAAGTGTCGTAGTAGAGTTGTCCCGCAGAAAAATCCGGATTCCGGATTACATTTCATAAAATTCTAGGGAGAGAAGGACAAGGTTCAAACAATTTCCCGAGAGTCAAAAGTCAAAACCAAAAGGAGCAACAAAAACGAATAGTACTAATCGCAGTTTCAACTTTGGTTGTCGTACCACTTCCATATGTAGTGAAAATTCACAGCTTGTACCCGAAACCTCGCTAACTTTATCCGTCCATTTGCTCTTTTGTGAAGAAAATATCATGTATAACCTGACAAAGGACAGACAATGCTGTGAATCGCGCTTTCTAGCTCAGAAGACCGGATACATTTTTTTCGAAACCATGTCATGTAACTTCGGACTTTTAACGTCGGCAAATACAGCGTTAAACCCACCGCACCATCTTCTCGATCCAACGCAACGGATTGGACCGTACGCGTACTATGCCCGGGTACTGCGTACCGTGTGTCGTTCACCGTGAAGTCAACACGCACAAGCAATGGCAACGATTATTAAAAATTCAAAAGTGTGTAGGAGTAAAAATAAAGCCGCGATTCCATACGACAGCTAATCTTTCTGCGATGTTTTTCTGGAGTCAAATGGCAGAAGGTCAATGACCTCTATTTACAGGTGATCTGCAAATTAGTGTCAGGCTCTACTTTGCAGATGTCGTTGCATGTCATGTGGAATCACCGCTTAAAGTAATTAAAATGAAACGGATCTGAAACCCTTACACAGCACATCTGCTTGTGCTTTCTCCAAATTGCAATTCTAGGCCCGCCTGGTTTTTTGTACCGTACCCGCACCCGGATTAATCAACTTAAGAGGAAATAAAGCTAACCACCATTTTTATATTTACATCCGAAAATAAATGATTAAGGATTGGAGTCATTGGAGGTGTGAAATGATTTCACTCAACTCAATTATTCATTTTCAGTTAGCTTTATTTCATTGAAACTGAAACCCATTTCCTTATGACCAGAACAGAAGGAAAACTTTCCATGAACTTCCGTAATTACTCACGTGAGGTGACTTAACGTCCAGACTCCGGACTTTCCGAAGGGCAGCTGGAGCTAGGGCATTGACAAATACGAACCAACAACAAACTTCTACCTCAATTCTGCCCAACAAATAGGCATGCATAGGTAAGACAAGCATACACGGACTTTTGCCACCGACCGAGACGAATGGTTGAAATGAACTTTATTTTTATTTCCATTGTTGTGGCAACGGGGAGGGTTGATGTCGGACTTACTTCCTTTAGTTCCTTTCCTTCCTAATATCAAATTGAGTTCCTTTTGTTGTAAATGATTAAAGTTCCGACTTGACTATGTCATGCCTGCGAATGCCTGGGTTATTGCATTTCACTTAATTCGTTCATTTGAATTCTACTTCTACACCAGTTCATTTCTCACTCCCCTCCCTTCCCTTTAAATGAACACGACGACAATAATACTCAACACTAAAAAATCTCACGCATATCACGCAACACGCCCAACGCCAGGCAGAATGGCAGAAAGAAATACATTGTTGAAATTGTCAGAAGCAGCCTATGAAAAAGAATGGGCAAAGAAAAAAAATTGAATGCTTCAACAATAGATAATACAAATGCAAAAGCGACGTGGTGTGGAATATAAATGTAAAAATTTTGCCAATAATTTATTTTTGTAAAAAAATAAGTTCAAGTTGAATCTTCGAGTAGCAATTTGCAGATTTCCCACAGCTCAGAGGTAACTTTCCTCGAGCCGCGTACTCTTTGTCCTGAGCAATTATAACAAGTGAAGCAATTAAATTATCGACGCAATTGTAATGGAAGCGCAAGAAGGTAATATGTCCCTAACAATGGATTGCAATTGAACGAAAAATCATCCGCGATAAAAAAAATGGCAAAGATGGAAAAAAAAATAAGAAATCTAACACTCGGTCGTTCGCTCTAGTCAGTTCCCTACTCTCTCAGCACTGGATGTTTACTTTAACAGAAGAATGATTGCAACAAATGAATAAATTAAATTATTATCTTCAACACAAGTAAAGTGACGTGACGGCTCCACGGCAAATCTGACTGACTCATCATTTTGCGTGTCACAAAGTCACAATCTCTCTATCTCCTGCAAGACATCTTGATAAGTCCACAAAATGAACTCACAGAAGTCCGTGAAGTCTTTTTTTTGTTAATATTCCTTCCAATCGAATCTCATGTCACACCTTGTTTGACATTGCTCGGATCTATCTGAAAAAAATGTTGCGAAGTATACTACTCACTGTCTAGTGTAAACTTATTACCTCCTTCAATTTTATTTATGGTCAAAAAAAGAAAATCCACACACACAGGCACGTCAGACACCACATTAGCTTTAATTTGCTAGTACACACCTTCCACGCCCAGAATATCGAAAAAACCTTAATGGAAGGTTTGTTATGGCTTATTGGTCAGGAGTCAGGGTTAAGTAAAAAAAATACTCTAAAAAATACTCCTCCTGAAGAAGGAAACAATTTGTTTTCTGAAAGCTTGAGCATTAAAAGAAATCTTTGATTTTTAAAAACATGGCATCCGATCAATCCACTCAAAACTACAAAAAAAAATAGTATTACATATACTGGTAAGATTGGGACGGTAAAACGTAAAACTTTACCTTCACATTGGATTTTAATGCCTTCGTTTCGTTGCGTCTTTGCAGCGCTTTAACCCTTTCAACCCTACGCCCGTCTAAAGACGGGCCCATCTCTTCAACATACGACCAAAAAAGCACTGTTATGTCACTAATTAAATAATAGTTAGTTTAAAAATTAAAACCAACGTTAACCAATTGGGCCAATCGGTTCAATTTTAGTCCGAATCAAGGCTACCCCTTAGGGGGGTTAGGGGGGGTTGGGTGGGAGGTGGACCAATATGGTCCATTTGAACATTGTTCAGGGGAGTAAGAGGAACAACATATCAAAAAATTGGGTCAATCGGTTCAATTTTAGTCCGAATCAAGGCTACCGCCCTTAGGGGGGTTAGGGGGGTTGGGTGGGAGGTGGACCAATATGATGGCCCATTTAAACATTGTTTGGCTAATTTTTGGGTTTCAATTTTTTTTTAATTAATTAACTAATTGTAAGTTAAAACGTCAACACGCTAAATTGTGACGTAGCAGCCCACCAGTCAGCCCACCAAAAAGAACTCTGTACGGAACAGGTTAAGGCTTTCCGGACTGTTCCAGTTTGCCCAACCCAAAAATGTCCCCGGTGAGATTTTCAGTTAAAAAAACAAGAATCTTAGTTTTCCATCTTTGTCATCTGACAAAGAGAAAAGACCATTCTGTCTAACAAATGCACGACAATGAATGAATGCGAATTGCAGGTGCAACCTGTAATGTGCGTATTGTCGTGTAGCAGTTGTAGCACTCACGCTGACAATAACCAGACAACAGCGGCAGAGAACAGAATTTAAATGCCGTTGCAGTGCATTGGAAAAACTCAAAATTCTTGGCTCTCTCAATTGACAAATTAAAATAATAACCGCGTTTAGAGAAGATATTTAACTTAATGATCTGGCTGAACAGGATTTTTTGCTTCTGTTACTTGACCAATTGATTTCACATTCTCAATCATTCCGATGGACCAATGGGATTTATTCTTATTCTTGTGAGGATTGAGGAATGTCGTGCTTTGATATGTGAATAAACAAATCTGAATCTGAACTCTGTCAGTTCAGACAGGCTAGTAGTCAGCCCGAGAACAAGACACACGGGTTTCCAAATTACACCGTCTTGCAGTTTCGGTTTGAACAACAGTAACAGTTGTAACAGTAATGTTTATGATTTAACAAGAAGCCACAGTGGAGTTAACTTATTTCCTGAATTCCGATTATTAAAAAAATAGTAAACTTTTGGTTTGGCTTATTCAATTTATGTCATCTATTATTCTCATTAATTTAAGATTATTGCTGAAATATTGTAATTTATTCACAAACTTATCTTATACTCTGGATCTAGGTATGCAGAAAAATTTTGTAAAAATTAACACCACCTTTGAAAGGGCCTCTGGTCATATCAAATAAATTCTCTTCATTCATTTATGTCATCTTCATCTATAACATTCCTCATAACAATGCCGACGTATCCAATCCAATCCAATCCCTAATCGGTGAAAGGGAAAAATGCTCAGGAGAGAAACAGTTGAATTTCCACACAGTATAGAATAGACAATCCAATTGTATTTCTTTGATGGTCAGTCTCTACGTTAGCCGACCAAAAACTGGAAGAGAGGTTTATAAACATGGTTTCGAAAAAAATGTCAACAACAATTAAACCCATTAACACTCGGAATACTGGGGTTTCGTTGTCTCGATATCAAGTATCATGATTACAAATGTCCACACACTGTAACATTATACCCATGCATAAGGACGGATGTCCACATTGGCGGTGTTGCGACACTTGCTGATAAATAGCAGCTAAGCAGGCACGTTAGCATTTGACAACCCCCACCTTCCCGCCCAGCCGCCATTACGGTGTGGACAAATGTCCGCTTGGCTTCGAACGTTGAGTTCGATAATTTTTAACACAGGCTTCGTTTTTCCGATTTTTTGTAAAATCAATGTAAAATCAGGTGTTGCCCTCTATGGAATGAGGTTTTCACCATTAGGTAGATCGGTTCAAGCTTGAGGAATACCTGAGCGCTAGATGGTATCCGCCAAAATTCCCTTCAGAGATTTATTTTCACAAAAACGTGTGGACAATTGTCCGCATCGAGCAGTATTCCGAGTGTTAACTAGTTTTGCCGAGACAAACGAAAAAAAGAATGGAGTTAGATTTATTTCACGTCTCAACAAATTAAAATGTCTAACCGATTTATGTTCAAGATTCAAGATCTAGCATAAATGGTAGAGAACTTATTGATTTACGCTTCTATATGGTGAGTGGTGAGGGTTCAATTCCTCAGATAGAAATGGTGTGGGGGTTGTATTTAATTACTTCTAAATTGTTTTTTTTGGGGTTTTGGGGGTTTTCTCCCACTACTTACTTGACTACTAAACTAAGGTGACCTCGACCTTACCTTCCCTTTTATAAACGAAATGGAAAGCTAGCAAAATATGTCCACAATCTTTGGCAATACACACATGGATGCAATACATCAATACATGGATACAATACATGGATACAATACAGTGTGTCCCAGCGAAAGCGCATTATTGTTTGATCATACTGTGCTTGGACAACAAACTTGTCCTCTCGGCAAGCTCTCTTCACTGATCAGGGTCGCAGAGCCGGTGACCAATATGTGTATTGCGTAGTATACGTAACGCGGGAAAATTCTGGGACTTCCAAATCACATATTTTATATCACGATTTAATGTATTTTTGTATTTTTTTCGATAAATCGTCCTAAAATATATGATTTGGAAGTCCCGGAATTTTCCCGCGTTACATATTAATACACCACGGAATACCCAGAATGGTCATCGCTCTGCGAACCTAATCGGTGAAGACAGCTTGCCGAGAGGATAAGTTTGTTGTCCAAGCACAAGTATTTTGGCATAGTTATTGTCCCTACCAGTCTAACCTCTACCAAAAGACAAGAAAGTATGTTACGGTCAGGTTGGAATTATTGACAAATTCTAAGAATTTATTTTATCAACGTAAACCATCAAAAGTAAAGTCATTGGGAGATTGGGACAGTGGAAGAGTGGGACCCTATTACTAATGTCCGGTTTAAGTTAATAAAGTTAGAGTGTTGTCTACATTGATAAAATCAATTCTTAGAATTTATCAAAAATTCTAAGCAGACCGTAACACATTTTCTTGTAAGTAACTACCTCAAAATATGATCAAACAATTATGCGCTTTCACTGACTGGGACACCCTGTACATGGATGTCAATTAAATGAGTGAGTGTGAATTTTACGATCTCTTTTCTGCAATTATTTCAATTATAAATAAAATAAGCATGTAAGTTAATGCAATTTATTTAATTATCTCAAGTCAAAGCGGTTGGCGTACGTATGGAGGAGGTGTTGGTTGACATCATAGTTACTTTCATATTCATTTTGTTCTCTCCCATCCCATTAAGCAAGAAAAAAACTAGCTAAAATTCCTAACTCTATAGGGGATTTCAAGTGAAATTATTAAAGCGATTAAATCGATTGAAGTTAAAATCTGTTTTCCGATTTTAATCTGTTTTGTGTGAGTGCACCGATTAAT